>LOJH01005312.1:0-34393 GCA_001685095.1 Ellobius talpinus | reverse complement strand
AAATCATTTGCTACAATAAGGATTTGAGGAAGCATATTTGTTAAAATACAGAAAGAGGAAAAACTTAATGTGTTAAGCTTTTTCTTTGAACAGTGTGGGAATCTGAGTTTATATATCATGATTTTAAGCTTCATGGGTGGCAGGCTCATTCAGACATCTGTTGGTGCATACATAATGCAAAGACCCAAGACAGATCTGAATATCAAGGCCAGTCACATTTCCCCTTTGTTATCAATACTATCCTTCACAAAGCACTGATTAAAAATGAAGGCCATTTCCACTTTCCCATTTTTTTAGTTTACTTACCTCATGGTACACCATGCCACGGCTGAGCTGGGGCCTCATTCCAGAAAGCACACGTCCTTTCTGGTTGGAAATTATCCATATTTTGTTTGACCTTCAGAAGACTGTGGCCTTACTGGAGGGCATGCCAAAGTTTGTCCTGGCAAGGCCAGGGCTGTCAGAGGCTTGTCTCCATGGGGACTGCTTTACGGAACCGTTAGAAGCAGTGGGCGGAAGGTGGCTGAGGTAATACAGGCTTTCCAGTCCTTTCCAGCCAAAAAATCAAGGGATGGTTTTAAGATGGGCAGTATTTTCAATCCCTGCCCCAGAGTTCCTGTTTGTCTGAACCTTTGAGGACTTTGCCAAAGTTAGGGTATTCTTTGCAGCTGACCTTGGCAGGAAGGAGGGCATCATGTCCCATTTGTCACTGTGTGAGTGCCTGTAATCCTCTAAAGTTTGTCAACTGCAGAGCTCAGAAAATGGGTCATATGCGTTTTGAGCAGTGTGTCTTTCCAGGTTCTTCGTAAAGATGTCATCAGCTGAGGATATAGCTTGTGTTAGCTCTTGCCTAGCATGTGTGCAAGATCCTGGTGCGTGTGGGAGAGAGAGCTTCGTCCATGACATGTTTGCTGCTTGAGCACTTGTGTTCAGTCTCAAGTCCAGTTCCCAGAATCTACATAGGAAGTCAGACATGATGGTGCGTGCTTTCTATCTGAATGCTGGGGGGGGACAGATAGTGGGTTACTGAGGCTCACTGCTCTGTCAGCCTGGCCTGATGATAGGCTCCAGGTCCTAATGAGACACCCTGCCTCAGAACAAAAAACAAAAACTGGAACATAACAAAATGGAACAAACCCAAACCCCAAAAACAAGGTGAATGGCTCCTGTAGAATGATACCTAAGACTGACTTCTGGTCTCTGTTTCCATGCACACATATGTACATGTATATCACACACATTCACATGTACACACATACACATACATACCTGTATGTACTCACACAAACATGTAAATGCTCACATGCACACACCTTGGTTTTGATCACCAGTACCACAAAATATAACAAGTTAATAAGCCCTTAAAAATACTGTCAGATTGTTGGGTGGCTAGAGATGACGGCCTTGGCATCTTCCCTCCCATTCCTCAAGTAAAGAAGAGGCCAAGGCACAAGATAGTGTTCCAGGTCCTTACAGTACTGGGTGGTGGTGGTGCACACCTTTAATCCCAGCACTCGGAAGGCAGAGGCAGGCGAATCTCTATGAGTTGGAGGCCAGCTTGGTCTACAGAGCGAGTTCCAGAACAGCTGTAACACAGAGAAGCCCTGTCTCAAAACAGTAGTTGTGGAGATGAAGATACTAATGCTTGGGGTCTAGATAAATCACACATGGTAACATTAAGATGTTTGCTTTAATAAGAATATCCATTTTATGAGAGTAATTAAAAATGATAATTTCATACAGCCAAGCTTTCAGATTCATTTGGGGCAGGGGAAGTAAGTACTTTATATCACACTTACATAAATAGATATAAACAAATATAGATGATCGCATTCTTTAATATTTCATGTCACCTTTGATGTGCTTGAACCTTACTGTGTAGGTCCAAAGTTTCATTTGAGCCCAGTGAATGGGAACCACATTTCTCTCATAAGGTTGGAAAGGTTCTACAAAATCCTCCTGTGGGGTCAGTGATAATATGAACATCTGCCAGTCCAGATGATTCTGGAAGGATTCTGATCTTATAACTGTGTATCAGCCACCTTGGTTGGCTGCTGGTTGACTGTGTGTTTTCTGTCTGTTGTCAGTCACAAGGGGTATAAAAATATGCCCTGTGGTATCTGTGCAGCCCAGCTTCATGCCCATCACAGGTGAGATGACAGGATTGGGGAGGTAAACCCCAGAATCCATATAAATGCTGTTGTTTCTGCAATCAGAAGGCAGACATGGGATCCCTGGGACAAGCTGGCTAGTATGGTGAACTGTAGTGGTGAACTCTGGACTCAATGAGAGATCCTGTGTCTGTGAAGAGACACCATGACCACAGCAACTCTTATAAGAAAAACATTTAGCTGGTCTGCTCACTTACAGTCTTAGACATTCAGCCCATTGTCGACATTGCGGGGAGCATGGCAGTGTGCAGGGTCAGAGGACAGCAGGAAGCGCACTGAGGCACTGGGTGTGGCTTGGACATAGATGAGACCTCAAAGCCCGCCCCCACAATGACACACTTCCTCCAACAAGGTCACACCCACTCCAGTAAAGTCATGCCTCTTAATATTGCCACCCCCTATGAGCTTATGGGGGCCAATTACCTTCAAACTACCACCAGCTGTCTCAGTGAACACAGTGGGTAGCAACAAAGGAAGATCCCCCGTATCAACTTCCACATTCATGTGCTCCACACATGGGAACACACATATACATATGCACGTACAACACACGTGTACACACACGCACATTCAGCACACACACACACACACAGAGGAAAAAACGTTTGCCGCTGACAAAGCAGAACTGGTAAGTGTAGGAAAATGACCAAGAAAAATGAGTAGAAAGAAAGATGCATGTTTTGATAATCTTGACCAAATGTTTTTTTCAAAGGCCAACCTCAGATTTAAAGTATTATCCAGATGTAGTCTTTGGCCTCCAGTCATTTTCTGATAGGAATCCAGCCTTGAGGTTAACTTGGACGCAGGCTGTTTTCTCTTCCTTTTAATTACTGAGTGGCTGACCTGCTCTCTCTCTGTTTTCTGTTTTTTCCTCTTGTCCCCTTCTGTCGCTTTCTTCGTGACCTGCTGTTTATTCTGGAATGCTGGACACCCACATTTAGAAATTAGGGTTTGTGTGCCTCTGTCCTAACCAGGAATGGGGAAAATATGATCTGATGTCCTAATCCACAAGTTTCAGTAGACTCAGGGGGCTTCTAATCCACAGCTATGTGCCCAGAATTCCAATCTGTAAAGCTTCGGTTCACTGGTAATTAATAGCCTTTGAGGCTCACTCTGTGGAGGCTTTCCCACCTTGTCTTCGTTGGCTACTCCCTCACCCTATTTAAGAGGAATCTTTCCTTGTTAGCTAGTATTAGGCTATACGCTGTTAAAATCCAGATTTTCTTTTTTTGTTTTGTTTCTAGTGCTGGGATCAAACCAGAGCCTTGTACATGTTAGAGAGATGCTTTATGCATAGTCCCAAAGTTCAGATTTCTTACTGGGCAACTCTGACTCATTAATCTCTTACAGATATCTTTCTCTTGAATTTACAGAATTCTTTGATACCCAGAACTTTAGTCCATTTCTGCAAGACAGGCAGTATTTGCTCCAAGGTAAAACTCAAGTAAAGGAAATAAAAGCCTGGTGAGGAAGCTTGTGTGTTGGGGCGGGTCAGGGGAGGGTGGATCTGAATCCCAGTCTTCAGACTCTCACGTTCAGCCTTTCTCACTCGATTCTTCTCTTTTGGAGAGTAAAACAGGGTAGAAGGGTAAATGAGATATCCTATTGCTTTTTCACATGTGAGTGTTATAGTTTGGTTTGTGTCAAACTTTCCAGTTAGTTTTGAAAAACTTTTAAGCTCAAATCTTATTTGTTTTGATAACCTCCCTGGGGTCACAAGGACAGTTATCATCCTTATTTTTAAAAAGGAAATACAGGGCTGAGTACGTGGCTTAGTTGGTAAAGTGCCTGCCTCGCGTTTGCCCCAGGTTTGGTCCCTAGCACCCGCACCGCATTAATTGTGCCTGTCACCCTGCTAAAGATCATGGGTTCCAGACTACCTGTTTTTAAAGTGTTCATAGTATAATAGCTCTTAGGACCTGGGGCTGCTGGGAAACAACCCTGGGTGGGAGTCATTTTCAGTATGGAGAGGTGGTGACCGTGGACGGCTGTGGCGTCGACTCAAACCTGGGTACTGTTTGCTTCTCTGTGTGCCTATTTCCTATGCTGACTTATTCATTCCAATGCATTTAGATAGAAAAAATAAATATAATTCTGTTTTGGCTTCTAATACACTTTTTAGAGTTTTTTGGAATTTTCTCTCTTATTGTCTTTCATATTCCAAAGTTTTATTATGATTCATTTTGGCTGTGCAGTAATAGAAGAGTGGCCCCTCTGGGGGCTGGAGAGATGGCTCAGCAGTTAAGAGCACTGGCTGCCCTTGCGGAGGACTTGAGTTCAGTTCCTAGCACCTCCAGCCCCTGTAATTCCAGTTCCAGGGATTCTGACTCCCTCTTCTGGACCCTGTGGGTATTCCACACATGTGCTGCACATACATGCATAGAGACAAACATGCGTACACATAATAAAAGGAAAAAATGAAGGAGTACCCCCCCTTTGAAGACTTCAGGAAGTAATCTGGGGAATTATATCTTTGAAGCACATACATATTTATTAATTTTCTCTAAGTGTTGAGATCTGTTTCTTAGTTATGAGCAGGACATGCCTGGTGTTCTGGATGAGAGAAGTTAAGATGCCAGGAGTTAAGTGAGCATAGTTAATTTTTTCCCTTTCTTTGCTCAAATGTGTAGTTTTAATATAAACTACTGAAAATTTCCTGTTCTGGCTTGAATTAAAAAAAAATACACCTCCATTCATCGTTTCTATGTAACTTCCTGTGTCTGTTGTCATAGAGAAGATTGAAATCCAGGATAAATTACCGGTTGTCTTTGGAAGCAGAGACTGTGTGTTTTAGAAAGGCGCTTGAGAAGTAGATCTTCCTGAGTCTGCCTGTGTGTGTCCTCAGACCCCTGCTCCTCTTGTGGAAAGACTTGGGGACTCTGCACTGTAATTTGGTTTCTAAAAGTTGCAGAAGTATTGCACCAGAGAAGGGGTTCTGCATGGCATCGCCTGTGTTTTCTTTATGAAATGGCACTTCGCAGCCTGTAGCCCTTCCTGGACTGCTTGGCACATGGCAGCCGTTTGTACAGAGAGTACTGGCTGAAGGATCTCTTCTCTACGACAGTCCCTGTCGGCGCTGGTCTGTGTGAAGGTGGAAAGGAGTAGTGAATTCAGATTCCTTGGAGGAGCTGCAGAGGAATAATTTTGCCCATGGTGCTAAAATTGCGGTTAATCTGGAGTTTCAGTTACCTCTGTCTGGATATAATGCCTGATAAAAGCACCTCGAGGAAGGAAAGGTTCCTTTGTTCACTGTTCAGGAGGACAGTTCATCAAGCTGGGAAAACCTGGTAGCAGGGGTGTGAGGCCTTCTGCCACACTGTGGTGGAAGTCCAGAAGTGGAAAGATGGGTGCTGGCATTCAGCTCACTTCTTGTATCTGGTCCAGGATTCTACCCATGGAATGGTGGCATCCACAGTCGGGTGGGTCTAACCCTCTCTAGAATCTCCATCATAGACTTGCCCAGGGTTTTGCTTCCTAGGTCATTCTAGACCCTGTCAAGTTGATAAACAATACTAACCCCCACATCTGGGAGGTGTCGGTTCAATATGCTCTTTCTCTCACCAAGGTGTTTGGGGGAAGGAAACCATGAGAACCTGGGGGTAGGGCAGCCACAGGAACTTATCAGCCCTACATATCCATTTAGGTTGAAGGTCTCTTAGCAACAGGAACGTGAATGGTCTTTAAATGCCATCTTGCTGTGGACTAAATTCCCAACAGTCCGCCCTTCCTACATGAGCTCACTTTCTTCTGCTTTCTGTTCAGACTCAGGGAGTGTGTGTCTAAGGTCCTTCATGTTATCTAATTCCACGTCAGTTTTAAAGATGTTTCTTGCATCATGAAAGAGCCCCTAATGTTTTAGTGAGTTAGAAGGAAAACAGATGTCAAAAATCACATGGGCCATTGTGTAAACAGGTAGGGAGTGACTGTCTAGCCCTGGCTAGGGTGAGCTCACTAACACTGAGTGTGAGAAGGGATGAGCTTGAGGTGGACACTGGCCTTGATCTAGAGCTATAAAGGCCTTCAGAAGTCTGAGAAGCACAGGCAGAACTGTAAGTGTATAAATATAAGGCCACGCTAGTGGAGATGGAAACGGAAATATCAGAGCTGACTGGAGGACTCAGAGGGTAGAAGCTGCACAAGCCCTGATGACCAAGTTTGATTTCTGGAACCCATGGTAAGAGGAGAGTACTGACCCCTGAAAGTTGTCCTCTGACCCCCACATGTGTGTTGTGTGATATGTGCATGCAGGAATGTGCGTGTGCACGCAGACACACATGCACACACATACATAAGTAAATACACATTACAATATAAGGGGCTGGAGAGAAAGGATCTGCCTCTCATTCTCAGCAACCCCATGGTGCCTCACAACCACCTGTAACTCTAGTTCCCGGGTGTGTGACGCCCTCTGCTGGCCCGCCTGAGCACTGCACACATGTGCTCATGTAGGCACGCAGGCAAGCACTCATACACATAAGCACATGAAACAAAGATAAATATTTCTAAAAAACCTCAAAATAACATGCCAACCTTTGACAAATTATAATTAGCATTTATAATGGTAGACTTGAATTAATTAAGAAAAATGCAAATAAGTGATTTTCAGTATGCTCAAAATACTTAAGATGGCCAGAAAGTAATTATGTATTTGTGTTTGGTAATTTCCCATTTAAAACATTACCAAAGTTACTTTAGTAAGATTCAGCTGGGGGTGGGGTTTGCTTGTGTGGACTCTTTCATTAAGCAGTGAGTTTTGCCTAGTGAGATATTGTTGTGTGGTGGGGAGGTGCGAGGGGATGAAAAACTCAGAGAAGGAATCCATAATTATTTCACATATCACCTTATTATCGTTTTCTGTTTAAATCTTGCAAACGAAGCCCCTGTGTTGTGGGATTTGATGTGCAAAGCATTTTAGTTTCAGGCCGGACTGTTTGGAAGTATGAGTTCCCACTGGCAGAGTGGCTTCCACCCTCCACTCAGGAGGAAAAGACAGGAGTACTTGATCCAGAGTGGAAAAACACTGAAGAAAACTTCCCCACAAAAAACACCCACAGATTCTAGAAAAATAGAAATTAAGCATCATATGTTCAGGTGATGCTGGTCAACAGTTAAGTGCTGGGTTTGACTTCTTTAGATAGGTTCTCAATAAGATTTCTCTTTTGCCAGTGTTGACTTTTAATTGATCATCAGCTGAAGTGGGCTTTCTGGGAATTTTTGCTATTGTTATGAGTCCTCTGATTTCTTTTATAGGAATAAGTACATGAAAAATGAAAGAATATGCATATTGGCATGATGTTTTAGCTAGCTCACACCGGGGCCTGCTTGGGCCAGTGTGATACATGACCTGGCAGATGATGTCTGAAAAATAGGGTGGGTTTGGAAGGCTCCTCTGCTAGCTTGTGTGTAGAAGTCCCTTAAACCCACAGGACAGCAATGGGGTCACTGAACAGCATGGCGTCTGCTGTTCTTTAGGCTCTATTGTCCATGCTTGCTATGGCAGAGGGAGGCTAAGCTGGATCAGGAAGCATTTTTCCTTGGAGCATATCCCAAACTTGGACAGTATGGTACTGGTGGTTACAGCTGTGTAATAGCCGATCCCATCCCATCATATGGATGGAGAGTTAGCATGGGGTGGTTAAATAACTGCTCGAAGTCATATGAGCTAAAATGGGGCAGGGTTAAGATTTAAATGTAAGGGAGGCACCATAGTAGCAGATCCATCACTCAGCAAGACCTTGGGAACGCCTGCTGCATCTCAAGTGTGGCACCTAGCAATGCAGAAGAGAGCAAGCAAAAGGAATGTGGTTCTTGCCTTCGTGGATGTTCAGCTAAGGAGAGCGAGTGCCCCGCCCCATTCCCCCTCTTCTTTTAAGACAAGGTTTCACTACATAGCAAGGCTAATCTGGAGCTCACTATGTAGACCAGGCTGGCCTCGAAATCCCAGCAATCCACTTGTCTCTGCTTCCTGAGTACTGGGATTAATGACGTGTGCCAACATGCCCAGCTCAGACAGTAGATTTCTAAGGGCTGGCCTTTGCTATAAAGGAAAACTCAAATAATACTTTAACAGGCTTAAGGACTGTCTGAATTGAATGGGCCATTGACTATGCTTCAGGACCTACCTTGATGAGCTGGGAATGGCCCTGCTGTGTTTTCCAAGAACCTTGGTGTCCACAGGGAAGTTCTGTGACACTTGAGCCCAGAGCTTCCATGAGGTGTGGGAAGTCCAGCTCCCCTAGAGCCCTAAACTTCGCCATGAACGCAGCTAAAGGACAGCTGTGACACGTGGTCACAAAACTCCCCACTGACCTCTAGCTGTCTGTGTCCCTGTGCAGAAGCCCCCCCCCAAGCAGTGAGCAAGAAGACGAGGCAATTCAGACTGGTCTAGTATGGGGTTTGACATGCACAGTAAGCTGGGTAATTTGCTGTTGGAGTTGAGCATTCCTTCATTTGTTAACAATCAGTTGTTGACTGCCCAGATTGTGTATAAAAGCCTTCAAGTAAACGTGTTTTAGTTCAGGTCTTGCTTTGTGCACATGGCTGTAATTAGCCATATATCCCATGGCCAACCCAAAAGTTGGTAGGCTTTTCTTTTTAAATCTTCCTCTTATCTGTAATCAGGACTGATGGTTTCAGGTGATGATTCAAGTCTTTAACAGTGTGTTTTCCCTCTTCCATCCTTCCTGTCCCCACCCCCGCTCCGTATCTTATGCCACTTACTGTCTACCCCGCACACAGCATGACAGAAAGCTTCACCCCAGGGTTCTGTGTCCGGTTCTTGCTGTATCTCTCACTTCCTTTCTTATTTATCAGACACCAATTAGATCTGAAAATTGAAAGAGGCTAGGACAATGGCTTAGTGCTCGCAAAGAGCTTTAGAGTCAACCCCCAGTGCCAGGGTGGCAGGAAGAAAATGAGCTTTGTGATTATCTTGGGTATGTCAAGGCCTGGGTGGTGAACCGATCTGGGACTGTCACCACACAGTGAACAGAGCAACTCTGTGCTCCTCAAAGTCTCTTTTTGCCTCTAAGTGCTGCGTTGGTCAGGGCCGAGTTACAGAGTTTGTCACATGGATAACTGGAGGACGATATTAAAAGTTTAGAGCAATTAAACATTTTTGTCATCAGAAAGGAGTTTATTTTCCTTCAGTCATTTTATATTCCAAACTCAAAGCAGGAGGGAAAAAGGAAATCAGCTTGTTTTTTTTTGGGTTTTTTTGGCCTTTAAATCTTAAATTTTATGTGTTATTATTATTAATATGCATGTATGGGTGTGCGGGGGTGGGGAAGGGGTAAGCATGTGCAACGGTGAATGGCACCTTGCAGAAGCTTGTTCTCTCCTTCTACTGTATCTCCATATTGAACTCAAGTCATCAGGTTTGTAGGGCCAACTCTCACCTCCCGAGCCACCGCTCCAGCCCAGACAATCTGTTCCTCCTAACCTCTAAGCCTTCAGATTCTTCTTGGTCTCTGTGCTGAGCCATGCGGGCAATGCCATCAGTGAGTTCTCATCTCATAAACGGCCATTGCAGGCTGTGTCCCCTCCACTTCAACTTCCTTCAGGTTAAGTCATAAGAGCAGGGACACGGTTCCCTCCTGTAAATGGAAGATGGGCTAAAGCTCGGCCCCACTGGAGTGAGGGAACCCTCACCAGAGTCCTCAGGAGGTGTGGGCATGGCCCGTTGTTCCTTTCTGGGTCACCCTCCCAGAGTGCGTTCAGGGAACAGGAAATTTTACTCTAACTTTGTGTAGTTTAATTTGAAGTCTTCACTCTGTAATTCTTAGAAACGCTTTGGGGTAGTAGTAGCTGGTGAGGGGCAAAGGGACTCTTATCTTAGACATTAATTTACTAAGTGTTCTAAAGGCCGCCGAGAGAACGTTTATCAATGGGGGAAATTCATTCATTCATTTCCCCTTCCCCGGGGGAATTTATGTCTCTACGATCACTTGAAATCTGTACAGTGTTTTGCATATTACATTCACCTCCTTTTAGCCATAGGTCAAGCCTGTAAGGGCATAAGAGAGAATGTGGGAAGCTTACCAGGTCACCATTGGAGGCTGGAGCCCAGGGGCAGAGTACTCCTTCCCTAGCAGATGGGTTTTATCCCTCATATAGCACAAGCATAACGTGACAACCCCCACCCAGAGATCCAATATCAAATGGCCAAGAAGTTGGACTTGGCATCAACTGCCAGGCCCCATACACTGGGGTCCAGCACCTCACACTTCTTTACTGCAGTGCTTAATGTATGTAGTATGTATCTGTGTATGTATGTATATATGTGTGTATACATACACATATATGTATATGTATATATACATATATATGAAGTGCTTAATACACACACACACACACACACACACACACACACACGTACCTCTAAACCCCTAGAGGCTTCTCTTGATGTCGGTAGCCACTGTGGAACATAACCCTTTGACCTTTCTTCCTCCTAGATCCCCTCTGTGGACACTTGTAACGAGCAGACTCTTGGTCAGGTAGAAGAGCCGTACTGCCTCTATAGCTTGGCAATTTCTCAACTCTGAGAACTTATGTTCCCAGTGAAGCTCTGCCCTTTGCTTCCGTTTGAACATTTCAAAGCACAGTTTGAACACAGGAAATTCTTCAACATGGTTGCACCGTGATTTCAGCACGACAGTATACAAATGTGCACTGGCTTCCAGCCCAACAAATTGGCATTTGACTCCTTGGAAGAAGGTTAGATTCAAGAGGAAGCTTAGATTCTGACACTCAGGTGGAGGGTACAAGGAACCCCGAGAAGCTGAGTCAAAGACGTGGGCTCTCTTCCACCAAGAAATCCACATTTCAGGCTTAAGACTTTATCAGAATTCCTTATCAGAAATAAATTTCAGATTCTAACTAAGTCTTATTGTCGAAAATCTAAGTAGAAACTGTGGCCGAGGCCCTCTTCAAGACTTTAAAGCCTGTTCATTCCCCAGCTCCATCCTCCAGGGACCTTAGAGCCAATGAATTGTAACTTAAGATGTACAAACATTAGCTCATGTTGTGTACTGGCCAGAGGCTCTAGGGCCTAGGGCTTTCCAGGTGTTTCTTCTCTTTGAGCTTTATTTCTGCATCATACCCTGGCATTTGTGACATTCCTTCTCCCAGAGCTCAGTGAGAGGCAGGCTGTTCTGTTGGCTGAGAAAACATCCCGGGCGCCCCTTTCTCACTGACTCTGGTATCCCCCAGTGGGTAGAAGGGGTTTTCTGCTCATGATAGAATAGGCCTTACAGTGCCCAGTCCCACAGTCTGTGGGAGTCTGTCCCTCTTCGAAGTTGACAGCATTGCAGAATCCCCTAGGGTACAGTAACACAAACTCTTATTAGCCAATGGTGTTGTTGCAATAAAAAACCTCCCCACTGCAATGTCCTGGTCCCAGGCTATAATGTTACCCTTAATTCCCATTGCATCTTTACCACTTAATAAAAGCTGAACACACGTTTCTCATTAGTGCCCTGGGCGATATGGGGAATCAGAATACTGGAAATTGTGTGGAATAGGTACCAGATGTCTGTGTCAGTTTGCTGGTCAGGATTTAAGACGCTCTCGGATCACATTGCGTAGATGTGAGAACAACTTTCTGTATCCTCCTCCAAGCAGTACCCTCCCCTCTGTATGTGACTCCATGTTACGTGAGGTGAAACAGCAATGATTTCTTTGGGGGACAGGTAGATTAAATGTAGTGTGTGCAGCAAACACATCTGTTCCCCAAAGCTTCACCTGCATTCTGTCAAGGCTGGGTACTGGCCCTCCGCCAGCGTGGAACTCAGCCTGGAATTCTGGGTGCAGCTCAAGCACATAACAAAGGGGCAAGTCCATTTGCATTTTTCTCTGTGAGTAGAACTGGGGATTTAGGTATTGATGGGATAGTCAGAACTTATGTAGTTTCCCATGTGTCCAGATAATCAATCACTAACTGCAAAAGACCAGGAGGAGGTTTGGTCAAATGAGAAAGGAGCTGGTGGTCCCTTCCTCAATGAGGGCATGGAGTCTTTTACGTTAGCTGCTGAGTACAGTATGAACTGGGCAGTTTGAGTTTTTATCAATTTTTATCATAGTATATTGTGAGATGTGAATGCATGTTTGTGCTTCGTTCGTGTGTCTGTTGATGGAGTCCTCAGTAAAGACCTGTGAAGTGCAAAGCAGAAGTAAGTGCTTTGTTGTTATGGGAGAGGCTGGGCCTAGAATCTGAGGAAAACGGTTTCCTCAGCCCGTTCCTGCTATTGGCTGGTGGAGTGTGACTTTTGGTCAGAAAAGCACCCTCTCTGTGCCCAGTTCCGTCACTCCCAAACCAGAATTTTAGCTACATTATCCCAGTTGTATTACAAGGATGAGAAACAGTACACATAGGATGTGTGACCCGGAGCTGGTACACGCTAGCCTTCTGTAGGGGAGCTCGTTGTGGGGTCTGTCACACAGGGTAGGCAGCGCTGGGCACTAAGTGTCTCACGGCGTCACTGTTGGGAGATGCTGCTCGGTGAGGGGGGCTGATGCGGTGATGGTCTTGTCAGTATGACTGTGGTGTGCTCTACATGGAGGGGATGATGCATGGAACCAAGTCAGCCTCAGGGCAGGAGGGAAGAGGTCCTTTCACGTGGGACACTGTGTCCAATAAGATTTGAGGAGGCTGGAGTTCCTAAAGAGCCAACAGAGAAGGATCAACTCAACTTACACTTGGAGCCCACAGGAAATTTAGATGTTTTGGGGGGCAGGGCAGGAGGGATAACTCAGGGCAAAGCAACAGAAAGTCCAGGCAAAGGGGGAGGTTGGCTCTGGAGGGGATCTCTGAAGGCATTAATGCCAGGGACTTGGCATCTTGCAACTATTTACTTTAGTGGAATAAGTTAGATTTATTCTACCCACTTATAAAAGTTTCTGTCAGGATTCAGACCAAGTATCTGTAAGATGATTCTAGCTATGCAATAGTAGGGTAGGGGAATGGCCTGTTTGCTTGTTTGTTTGTTTATATGAGACAGTCTTTTGTTATAGCCAAAGCTGGCCTGGGACTTGCTATGTGGCCAAGGATTTCTGTGAATTTCTGATCCTCCCGTCTCTGTTTCCTGAGTGCAGGGATTATAGGCATGAGCCACCAAACCTAATTCTTAGGTGCTAGGAGGGCAAACATTCTACCAAGACAAGTCCCAGGCCCTTTTCTGCTTTTTTTTTTAATAGTACAGGTGTTTATGGATGCAGTGAACAGAATTCTGTGTCCATGTTACCTCTCAAGGTGATGAAGCAGCCTTTGTTCCTGCTCACTGGTCTCTGACTACAGGGACAAGATCATATAGGAAGATCATATGGGTTTCCAGCTGGGGCCACAAGAGAAGCCCATGGCTGTGGAGAAGCTGCACAGATCACAGCGCAGCACAGAGCTTCTGATTGTGTTGGCCTGGCGGCTGGAGGTGTTGCACCCCAGGCAGGGGGTGGCTGGAAAAGAAACTGTCACTGTGCCCTGAGACACACGCAGTGGGACCCATAGAGCGGACTGCACTCTTTCCAGACGGAGTCTGCTCTGGAGTGTAGCCAGGCGCTGCAGTGTGTGAGCAGGCTGAAGGGGACCTCCACCACTGTGTATCGCATCTGCATTCCAGTCAGCAGGAAGAAGGAAAAGCCAGGACACCTCTCCTTCCTTTTGTAAGGACTCTTCTTGGAAGAAGCTAGGCATGCAGCCATTGGTTACTTCTCAGAACGTGGTCACATGACTGTGCAGAGCTGCAAACAGGGCTGGGACAGGAGCCTCCATTTGAGATGACCCTGTGCCAACAGTTCCAGAAAGAGCATTTGGTGTCAGGAGACTGCTAACGGACAGGTGCCTGAGACAGGAGAATGGCTAAACCATAGTGAGCAAGTGGTGGGGGATGAGGCTGGGCCCTGAGGCTAGGCTAGGTCTGGTCGGGCTTTGTAAGCCTTGGTGTGGTCTGGAGCTTCACCTGAGAGCGAGAACTTAGGAAGCCCTTTAAAAAAAGATACCACCACATCGACGGTCTTGAAATCTTTATTTTCTTTCCGTCCTCACTCTGGGTTTTGGTTTAGCCCTTGGTACATGTTGTACTCTGCACACTTACCCAGCTATTTCTCTATGGTGAATTCCTGGAGAAAAGTCACTGGGTCAGAGGAAATGGCTTTTGCTCTCTCACCCAGTCTGTGGTTTCTGGAGGTGGACCCGGCCTTATAGCTTTTTATAAGCATCCCCTCCCTCTCAATGTTTTAAAAAAATGAAGCATTTCAACATAAAAAGATGTTGAAACTGTGTTTGCTGCAGATCCAGATTCCACAATGGGCATTCTGTAATAGTTGCTTTATCAGATTTATGCGTGCCTGTCTATCAGGACATCTTCATTTTGGATGCATTTCAGAGTAAGTTACAAACCTCAGGATTCTTTACCACACACGCCTATGATGGGTTTTGTTTGTTTGTTTTTGTTTGCTTTATTCCCTCAGACTGTGTGGGCACAGCCCAGTCTTGCTCCTCCGACTGCTGTTGGCCAGAGGCAGGTCCTCCTCTGAGGCCTCAGGTGACCTTAGAGTAGACACATACATGTGGGGAGGCATCCTTTTTACCTAAGATGGGGAGGGTACCACCTCCCCATGCTGTGCAGCATCTAGCATTGCCCAGCAGAGTGGGAGCTCGCTAAACAGGGTTGATTTTGTTATTGTATTTACTCTCTCTGACAGTAGATTGAGCTATTGAAGACATTTTATATAATCTTTAAGACTTGCTAGCTCTATTTTTGTGCGTACATGGATGTGTGTGTGGAGGCGAGAAGCCAATACCAGGTCTCTTCTTCGTCGCTCTCCACATTATGTTTTGAGGCAGAGTCTCTCACTAACCCCGGAGCTCATTAGCTGGGTTGGTTGGCCAGCGAGCTCTGGAGATCTGCTTGGGTTGCATCCCCGGTAGCTATGGTTACTTTCTATCATACACGGCTTTTATGCAGGTGCTGGGGATCAGGGTCCAGGTCTCACTCTCAGGGCAGGCACTTTACCAACCGAGCCATCTCCTCAGCCTTCTTATGCTTCGTGGTGGTGGCAAATAATCACTCATACACATGCATTATTTGTACTTTTTGTTTGATTTTAGCCTAGTCATAGGCTGTGGGCTTCCTTTTTGTTTTTGTTTTCCAAACTTGTGGGGAAGAACATATAGTGAACAACCACAAAACTCCAGTGTGTGGAGAACACACCATACCGTGCCAGTCGGTTTTCGGCCGCTGTAAGTGAATGCCTAGGGAGTGACAGAGGGGAAGAAACGGTCTTGTTTGATGCGCCACTTCAGAGGGAAGGGCCTGGAAGTCTGTGCCCCCCTTCCTGGGCCTCCAGTGACTGCCTTTCCCTATGCCCATCTCCTACAAGTGTGGTCAGTACTCTGTAGCTCAGGAAGAGACAGCCTCCATGCCAGGACCTGGGCCTCAAGAGTGCATTTAAGATCCAGAACACAGCACCGAGTATACTTAGACAAGGACTACAGAGGGATCTTAGAAAGGGCATTGTCCTGCTGCGTGATTTCCCTAGACTGTGTGCGTCTTCCATTTGACCTTGGGCTGGAGCTGTACCCCAAGCAAGAGCAGTCGGCTCTTCCTTGGAGAATCTGAGGAGGGATGATGGCCTTGCAGAGGAAAGGCATGTCGAGCAGATTGCAGATGGGTTTTGGGTCAAATGATGGACCATATTTCTATTGCGTTTAATTTGTAATCATTGTAATTCATGGCAGGAGGCTCTGAAACCAACTTGGTTCCCAAGCACAGTGGTTATTGTATCATCTATGTATGTCCCCAGAATCGGGGGAACAGACTTTCTTTGAGGCTCCCCCACAGATTCACACCCCCCACCATTGTTGTGGCAGCCTCTTCCTTCACCACCTCCTGCCTCTCTGCAAGCAGCTGGGCACCGTCCAGCAATAGAGTGGCAGCGACTGAATAGGCACATGCTTCCATTTCAGACCAGATTGCTATTATCAACCTAGATAATTTCTGTGAGTCCCGAAATAGACGTGGCCCAGTAGGTGGGGTGCCTGTTTATGACATAGCTTTGGGGTATGACAGTGGCTAGTCCAGAATTTCAAGTGGTATTTGTTTGAGACTGAGTCTGCAGTTCTAAAGAATGTGTTTGTTACTTAGAAAGCAGGAGGAATTCAGTGGAATGCGCCCAGGACTTTGATCTGGGTCCCCTTAGCAAAGGTTGAAGCTTGGTGGCGCCCTGTGGCCACAGTCCCAGAGGCTCATCGGAGGGGCCAGTGAAGAATTCTAGGCACCTCTGCCTTCTGATGCGTCTTTGGGACACACTGACAAACACAGATTAAAAAGGAGAGTGAAACTAGGAATTTATTGCGAAAGAAGAAAATTCACAGGGATGTGATAAATCAAAAATCCAGAAACATCTGCTCCACTTTAGAGGGAGGGGGATTGCGAGTCTGGGAAATCTGAGGGATTGAAAATGATTTTTAGGAGAGAACACAGCGGGCTTGGAGAACAAGAGGGGCCCAGGACAGATACACGGGGATGACAAAGGTTTGCAATGATCCTCTCTGGAATATTGAATAGGACGTGGGCAGGTATGTTGACACACTGTGTTCTCTCAGCCTGTCATGAGCTCAGTCAGTGGAAGTCCTGGGGTACGACCAGAGGGGAATTGTTTTCTTCTCTGGGGTCCAGACTTTAAACCCACACAAAAGCACCAGAGGGAAGTCAGGTATCCGTGGCTCTCAGAATTCCTTTCATTTCAAACAGCTAATGTACCAAGATGGGGTGACAATTCCTGGGTCCCCTCAGTATCTCATTTCCTCCTCCCAGATGTTTATCAACATGGGATGAAGCTGAGAGGTAGAGGAATTCACTCATATCACTGTAGCAACCCATTTCTCACTAGTACCTTGTAGCCAATTGCAGGCAAGGGGTGGAGGGGAGAGGAAGGGTGAGGGAGGGAGGGAGGGAGGGAGAGAGGGCGGAAATGAATGGATATATGAATATGAGTCTCCAGGCCAGGGACTAGAGTGGGATCCTGAGAGCCTAGTGATGGATATGAATAACGAAGCCATCAGGGAGGTGAACAGGTGTATTGTTGACTGGCTGTAGCAGGCATATTCACCTGTAGTCACTGTGGTAAATGAAGCAGAAGAGAAGAGCAAATAGATTGTGGGGGTGTGTGAAGAGGTGAGGGGCGGAACAGTACCTCCTTCAGCTTGTGGGTGGGGCTAGAGCTGAAGGGGTGACTGCGACAAACTGGAGTAAAGGCAGGGAGTTGAGAATCTTCCTGCCTCATCCAGTGATCTTCAACCAAGTCGGTGTTGCTGGAGACGGGAGTGAGGTTGGAAGGATGGGAGGCTATATCAAGCCAGGCCTGATTGTGCACTCTGTGAAGGGGCTCAGGCTTAGCAGTTCTCAGAGTGATGGGCATCTGAGATAGGGGGGCCGGGCATCTCCGTGTGAACAGCTGTAGAGATGGGCTCGCTAGGTTAGAAGGACTCCCTTGCTATAGAGCTGGCTTGGGGAGCTTGAAGGGTGCAGCCTTCTTAATTTAGGGGGCAGTTGGGAATTAGAGGCAGACAGGAGTGGATGGATGGTTTAGAATTGAAAGTTTCATTGGCTCGAGGAATGGAAAACGAGGCCGCAGGAGCCAACTATGACCAGAGTTCTGCTTTTCTGATTTGTAGCGCTGCTCAGACTCTGCCTGTTGAGGGGCGGTTTTCCTCGTCTCTGCCCCAAACTTGGCTGTGCAGGTCTGGCTTCAAATTCCTCTTCTTAACACATTTTGTTTTGTATCATTCCTAATAAATAAAAACTCTTAAAAGGTATCAGACTATTCGGGGAGTGTATATGGAATTTTAGGTCTTTACTATTATTTGTGTATAGTATTATTTGGACTTTAAATAATTTATTTCAGCAATCTCAGGCTTTCTTCCAAGAGAGGAATTAAAAACACAAATGTCAAATAGAAGGTATCCTTCATCCAAAGGGATACATATACATACATTGGTGACCGTGAGCCTAAAGAGAATTTAGAAATCAAAATTATGCAAAAAATTGAAAAGACTGGGATTTCAGATGATGAGTTCTGAAAACAACTGAGTCGCAAGGGCTTCTCAGCTGGGTTATCAGCGAATCCATCACCCACAGTTGTCTCTACTCTTGCTGAACAGCTCATGACTGTGATTCCGTCTACAGGTCCAGAGCCCAGCACCCCGTGTGAACTGTCACCGATCAACACCTCTCATCCTGTCCAGGCCTTGATGGAGAGTTTCACCGTTCTGTCTGGCTGCGCCAGCAGAGGCACAACTGGGCTGCCACAGGAGGTTCACGTCCTGAACCTCCGCATTGCGAACCAGGGAGCAGGGTGGCTGCAGAGGGAGGTAAGTGTGCATGTTGCCGTCCGAGTCAGAGACAGCTCTGAGAGTGGATTCTATGCTTTTGTCTTGGGTCCTGAGGATCAGAACTCAAGTCATTAACCTTGTAATGAAAGCACTGCTACCTTCTGTGCTGTGTCGTTGGCCCATTTACCTGAGATTTTAAACTGTCTTTTCATCTTTACACATGACCCTCCTTTCTTCTCGTCTAACTGTATCTTATGAAGGTATTGCTCCCGAAAGATGAGTCAGAAAAAAACTCGAGAACAAAGGCAGTACCCTGAGGGTAGCTCTTATTGTCATTGAGGCATCTTCTCCAAGATGGCGGTCTTGGTGGTCATGGAGAAGATGGGAAGCAAGCTCTTGATTGTTCCGTGTTTGCTCTGGGCTGAGGACTGTTGGAAACGGTGCACTGGCTTGGGGTCCCTTAATTGTGTGCATTTTACAGGTCAGGCTACAGGTGAGAGAACACAAGTTTCAGGGGCAAATGATCCCCATTCTTCCCCATGACTCATCTATAGTTTAGACCGTGGATTAATGGTCTCCTTGTCACTTTAAGAGGATGGGTTTTTCCCACAAAAACAACACACAGTTGTCATTTTTAGTTTATGTGTCAGCAATGTTATCAGGCAGGGATTGGCTCCCTAGGGAAAAAGCATCCACAGTAACTCCCAATGATGGTGGAGTTTAGGAAAACAGCTGTAAAATGGAATTTTTCTTTCAATTTTTTCCTTGCCCAGGAAAGTGAATTCTGCATCTGCTTGTCTATGTGCTGTGGGCATCTTCTTGCCTTTTGGGGTCTGTGGGGGGGTAGCGCAAGCATGGAATTCTACTAGGAAAAACAGAACTGACTTAATCTGATGGAAGTGTGCAGTGTTGGCTCATTTCAAAGTCAGGGCATCTAGCCCTCTCCAGCTCCGTTGGAAATTATTGTCAAGCCTCTTGGTGGCTTGCCATTGTGGCTGCAACACATTTTTCAGGTCAGATTTCTTTATCCCAGTAATGTGTCTTTAATTCTCAGCGTATGTGGGAGAGTTTGCGGTGGGGGGGGAAGTGGGGGTCGGAAGTACAGCCCCTGTGAGGCCTTGCTGACTCCAGCAATTCCTCGGCGTAGCAATTACTCATTTTATATATGCTTCTCTCAGAGGGAGTAAGGAGGAAAAAGAAAGTCCGGGCTGTTGCAAGAATGTCAACAACCAAAAATTCTTAGTGTTAAATCGTGCGATACTTCTGTGGACTCTGAAAGTGGATTTGATGAGATTGCCACAGCAAAAGAGAGAAAGAGAGAAAGACTTCAGGGAGGGACATTCCAGACCATGGCAGCGCAGAGGATGTGCGGCTACCTAGGGGCCTGGCGAGGCCAGTGAGAGGGCTTGTGCAGGGCACAAAACCATGCTCCTGCCTGTGCAGCCAGTGCACACATGCTCTGTGGCCCGGATGTAAAGGCATTTCTGCCACTAGACCTCCAAGGGGAAGTGCACTGTTGCCTTCCTGGAGACCTTTCAGGGTTAGGTGGCTGTAGCACAAGCCTGCTTGCAGACGTGATGTCGGGACTTTGGACGCTCCATCCGACTCTGCAGAACTGCTGTATAGCAGCCCTCGGAGCACACAAGAGTATTGAGGATGACACAAGGAGGACGAGGAAGGCTTGATGATTGCCAAGGTAGGGTGGAGAAGTGTTAAACCTTCTTCTCCAATTCCTGCCTCTGCTAATGGTTTTGAAATAGGCTACCCGGTCTATGCGTTAGCACTTCTACTCCGGGAGATACACACAACCGAAGCACCCCTAAAAATTTCCGGTGCTATTCATAACACTTAAAACTTAGAAATACCTTGAATGGCTGCCATCTGAGGAATGGGCTAAGTTAAATGTGGTATATCCACCCATTGGAAAGTTATCAGACGATAAAAAAAAAAGGGCACAGAGATACAGGTACACCCCACAGCACAGGTGAAACTTAAAGCTAAGTAAGTGGTAGGCTCACAACTATGTTTAATTGCACTGTAATGATGTGTGCAGAATACACAGCTACAGAGAGGCAGGAGTTAAATGAGTGTTTGCTTAGGGCTAGACGGAAAAGGAGGTGTGGGTTGACTATCGGTAGTGAGGGCCTTAGGGACGGAGGAATAAATATTCTAAAATTAAATCACAGTGATGGTTACACAGCCCGCCAACTATACTAAAATGATTGGATTATAATTTGAATTTGGTGGAACATGAATTCTATCTCTTTTGTTTTAAAGTCCTTCAACTTCACAGTGTTCTAATTAGTTCATAAGGTCACCTTTGGTCAATTCTACCCCTGTCTTTGTTTTTTAGGATTAAAATTGCTTCATCTTTCAACCTAAACTTCATTCTTTTTTTGTTATTCTCACTGGATAACTTGATTTATGTAGCTATGGGCTATGCTAACTATAATGGCTGTCCTGTTTGGGGGTATATGTAGAAGGGCCAGAGGCAAGTGGACTTTGTAAAGTTTATACCAATTATTTAAGTCAAGTATTTTTCAAAATTAAACACAAAAGGAATGCCTTTGCTTACAAACTAGGCAAAGAATTGCCGCACTGCCCCGCCCACCTGTGTGTGTCTGGCTCTTTATAGTAGCTTCCCCTGATGTTGTCATTCTTGAACATGAAGGAATTATGAGACCAACCCTCTTTGCCCTCAGCTAATTAGGGGTGCAGGATCAGTGCCAGGGCTATGCTAGACCCCCCCTTCTCTAACATTTGACCAAGCCCCTACTTCCTGGATGCCGTTACCGAGCTTCATCTAAAGAGAGGTTTCCTATTTTCCTCAGCAGAGGTGACAAGAATGTGTGCCTGGACGTGGTCACCAGCAGGTTGACGAGATTTCAGGGAAGGTAGGATAAACGGTCACGTGGGCCTGAGGGGACTCGGCTACAGCCTGTCAGGATGTCCTGTTCCCCAGGCACTGCTCTTCCTCTGGCTCTCTGCTGGCATGAGCCTGGGGAAGCTAGATCTAGAATTAAGGTTTATTCATCTGGGACCATACCTCTCATATGTAATCACAGGCTTGGGAAATAGCAGCCTGGAGAGAAGTGAGCAGGAGACTGGCCAAAGGCTCTGAATACAGAGATGAGGCCAAGGGCCCTGAAGTAGTAGATTGTGTGTTCGTTGAATGTGTGGTTACTTTCTTTGCTTTGATTAGAAACACTGTTATCGTCATCATCCATATGTAGGCTGGGCTGAGCTGGGTGCTGAGGAGGAATGTGCCTGGAAGCCAAAGGGTAATTGTGGACTCAGCTAAACTCAGGTCTTCAAGCGTTCTTGCTCTCTGAGCAGTCTTGCTGTCTCCACCTAGTGCCTGTTGAGTAAGCAATCCCCCTCCTCTCTGTGAAGCCAGGAGTCTGCTGTCCTGGGGCACTTCCTGACTGTGAGAAGGTCACAGCACCTTCAGAGCCTGGCTGTAGCAACGTACTTTTGCTAGATGGTGGAATAGTGACAGTTTGTTTCCTATGGGGGGTGGGGGGATCTTCTTGTGATCTTTTTCCTGGATTGGTGTGTCTTTTCCCACCTATCTCATTGTTTCTAACCCAAAAGACTGCCGAGGGTCAGCCTCTTTCACCGCTACACACGAGGGTCAGCCTCCTGCACCGGTACACGCGAGGGGCGAGGGTCAGCCTCCTGCACCGCTACACACGAGGGTCAGCCTCCTGCACCGGTACACGCGAGGGGCGAGGGTCAGCCTCCTGCACCGCTACACGCGAGGAGACACTTATTTACATCTGTTCTGATGCTGAACATCTTTTTGGGGTGGGGAGAGATGGAGATTAAATATCTACCTCCCAGTGTGTTGTGATTACACCTGTGTACTACCATGTTCCGTGTATGTGGTGTTGGGATTTGAGCCCAGGGCTTCATGCATTCTCCCCAGGCACTCTGACTCGGCCCATGAAGGAGTGTCAGTGGGCGAGTGAGCCAGTGCCTGGCTGCAGGGCTGGCATGAGGATCAGGAGGCTTCGCTGCCGTGGCAAAGGCACCAGTTTAATAACTCCACCTGTCAGAAAGCCCATAACCCCTCATAATTTTATGTATTTGCTTCTCAGCCTCCTTCTAAAAGAGGATTTGGGGTGAGCTCCCAGCAACAGACACATCAGCTTTGTGAGCAGACGCTTAAGGTGAGGAAAGAAAAGCTTGCTTTGCCGGCCGTGTGGGTTCGTGTATCTGCTATGATGGAATCCAAAGTGTGGCTCGAGCTCCTTGATGGTTGTGCCGATGGCTGTGTTAATCCCACGTGTGGCTCTAAGCTGTTCTCTCAGTATTGCCATCCCTCTTTATGCAAGCTGTCCCTTCCTGGTCTCTTCCTAGGGGTAGGAAATACCAGAGTAGGAGAAAGAGAAGGAAGGAAAGACCCAAAATGTGCTACTGTCCTTTTAACTGCTTTCTTATCCCCAGATAATGGTAACAGCAGTTCTGGTGGGTGGTACAGGCCACAGTGGGCCTCCCCTTGCCAGACGCTCACAGACCCACAGGTAGCCCTCGGCAGCCTGAAAGAGAAGCTTGGCTGTCTGAGTGGAAGGGGACATCTGGGCTTTGAGAGGTTGTGCCACCAGTGGTGAGTGGGCTTCCCGCCTGTGAGCAGTCTCTGGTCGTCCTCTGGCTCTCTGTCCACTCTGAGATGGCCTCTCTTAAGCTATTACTTTATCCCAGGCCAAGTGAGCTCTGCCAGTTACTCAGTGGAGGTGGCTCTCCCGGGGAGGGTTCAGGTTTGTGCACACGCTTGTCACAGTTGTCATTGTTGTTTTAATTCCCTCAGGGCTTCACAGTAGTATTGCAATTGATCTCCACGTGGCAGGGCCTCTTCTTTTGTGTGGTTTAGGATTAGCATAGCAAATGCCAGCAATTATAAAATGCAGGGCTCAACCTCAGGAGCCATCGCTGGGCTCCCATGGAACACCCCTGCCAAGGAACTTTCATCTCATTTTCAGTCAATCTCCAGAAGCTTTCTGTGGCTGTCATTCAAGTCATTAGACACGACCTGGGAGCTGGTGCTTCTAACTACACCTGCTTTGGCTGTGTGTTGGGGGGAGGGGCTGGCAAATGCAGAAGAGACTCCCACCCACAGTGAAGTAAGACCCTCTCTGAGTTCACACCTTTGGACAGCTCCATGTAACCAGCCACTGCCTGGATGACTTTTTCCTCCTTGTTCACCTGTCTGTCAGCATCTAGTCTTTCCTTCTGTTTCTGTGATCTTAACACATGAGCAACTTTTGTCTTTTCCTCCCTTACTCTTTAAAAGTCAGCCGCAGCAGTACTTGGAGAAGGAGGAAAGTGTGTGTCTTGTCTGGACCCATCTCAAAAAAGAACAGATATGTCACTTAAGGCTAGATGTTTGGAAAACACGACAGAGCAGCATTGCCACTAAACTAGCTGCATTTATCCCCCAAGGGGAGTGTGTTATTCTCTAAGGGGAGCGTGTTTGTTCTGTGGTTAATCAGGAATGTGTTCCCAATACAAGTCCTATGGATATATAAAAGGAAACAAGTCCTCAACCCCAAGGTTTTTTTTTTTTTGCATTCATGGCACCTTATATGCAACCTACATAGTCGTTGTCACTGAACTAGTGACATCAACTCCTCACGTACATAGACACTGAAAAAACTTGGTTTCTTTCTTTTTTAAAAAAGAAATACTGTATGTGTTTTGTTTCAGTGCTGGGTATCAAACCCGGGGCCCCCTAAATGCTAGGCATGTTCCCTAGCTACCTTGGTAACTCAGCTACCTTTCTGCATCCTTTCTTTTTAAAAGAATGACATCAGTTTACTGATGGGTTGATATTCGGGGCTATGTGTGGGCACTCCTGTGTATGCCATGTTGAGTGTGTGCAGAGGTCAGAGGACAGCTTGTGGGAGTCAGCTCTCTTCTTCCCCTGAGTAGATTCTGGGATCTCACTCAGGTCGATAGGCTTGGCTGTCAGTGGGTTTGCCCAATGAGCTGTCTCACCGGCCTTGACATGACAAGCTTTATCTGTAAGTAAGCACTGCCTGCCCTTGGGAGGAGAGTCACTCCAGGGTGGCAGGGAGGATTCTTTCGAAATTTGTCATTGTATCACAGACCTGTAGCATGGTTATTAAATGTCCCCAAATCTCTCTCTCTCTCCTCTCTTTCACTCCACCACCTCCAGTCCTATGTTCCAGGAGAAATAGCTTTCTTCCCTTCAAAGGGAGTTAGTCTGACCCGTGGGACCAGAGAACCGAACTGGATAGGACACTCACATTGCCGAAGAAGTGTCCTCCCTTCACTTGAAGACACCTAGTGCGTTTAAATGATGGTAACTGCTGAGCAGTGTGATGGTGACAGGCCAGGCCTGGGAAGAGGAGCAGTATGGGAGACAGCAAGGCAGGGATGTTGTCACAGAAATCAGTACGCCCGGAACTGAAACTGCTCTGTTCAGGATGGTTTCTAACAAGTCGGGGCAAGATGTGTAATCTGAAACGACAGCTAACTCTCAACGAAGAACTTCCACACCAATTTTGGAATCCTGAATTTGAAAACTAGGGGTACTAGTCAGCACCAGGCTTGGCAAAAAACAAAAGAAAAGAAAACAAACAAACAAAAAAACAAACAAGCCAGGAAACACTGAGTGGAGAAGTTACAGCTTTCCTACTAGGACTCGGGCTGGTTAAACCCTGTCATTTACCACTGGACTGTCCACATGGTGTAAAACTGCCTGCAGAGCTTAGGTTAGACCCCTGCCCTAGCAGGGGAATTGAGCCAGATGGACTCCGTTCAGTGTGATGTAAAGCTGGGCTGCATTCTATGCTGCCTGGAAGCTGGTAGATTGGGAGAAAATCCAAACAGCCTTCTTCTTACCTGCCTGCCTTGTCCTCCTCTCTGGACCCCTTTTAAGTCTGCCCGGCAACAGTATTTCCCCACCAGTGTGGTGTCTGATCTGCCTGGAGGTTATGGTCACATCCTTAATCTGTACGATCGTGTACGGTCACTGTCAGAGTCTCTGCTCTTGACTCCATAAGTCTCCTGGACTCTTGTTAGGAGCATGTTTCTATGTGAGCGCCCTCCATGTTTGAAAACGAGATTTATTTTCCCTGTTATCATTGCTAATAGCATATAAAAGCCATAAAATAATGCAAGGAGCAGACCTGTCAACAGTCTGAGCCCCCGGCGATGGCAGTTGGGCACATGCCCAGTGTGTGCGTGCCCAGCATCCACTTGCCCACCTTATCTGCTATCTTGACATTTTATTTGAGAATAAAGAGAATTTTACTACTAATAAGTTTATTTGAAGAATTAAGTTCCACAGGAGTGTTTATTATGTTAACTTCCATCCTTTCCTTGACTGCGTTTTTGAAATATTTCTGTATAAATTAGACATATTTATTTTACTTTTTGTCCCCCACTTTAAAGAGACCTCTAGGCAATTATCTTGTTTCTCCCTTTTCCTCTCCTCCCCTCTCCGTTGTGGAATATTATTTTAAGATGTGTTACATTTGTTTGTACTGTGGAATATTTGCTTAATGATGCAAAGATGTGTTGCCTTCTTTTAACTCTGTGAAGCTGTGTTACTTTGCCTGTCTAAAATACCCTATTGGTCTAATAAAGAGCTGAACAACCAATAGTGAGGCAGGAGAATGAATTGATGGGGCTGGTGGGCAGAAAGAGGAGGAGGAGGAATCTAGGCTTGAGGGAAGAAGAGCTGGGAGCAAGAAAAGGAGGAGAGGAGGATACCAAGGGCCAGTCACCCAGCCACCCAGCCACACAGCCACCCAGTCACCCAGCCACCCAGCCATCCACACCCAACCACCCAGCCACCCACACAGCCACATAGCCACCCAGCCACCCAGCCACAGCCACCCAGCCACACAGCCACACAGCCACCCAGCCACACAGCCACCCAACCACCCAGCCACACAGCCACCCAACCACCCAGCCACACAGCCACAGAGAAAGAAGAAAAGAGAGGTGTGTAGAATAGAGAAAGGTAAAAACCCAGAGGCAAAGGTAGCTGGGATAATTTAAGTTAAGAAAAGCTGGCTAGAAATAAGCCAAGCTAAAGCCAGCCAATCTTAAGTAAGAATAAATCTCCATGTTTATTTGGGAGCTGGGTGATGGAACTCCAGAGTGAACATCTGGGAATCCTTCTGCCCACCCTGTTGCCTGATTTCTGTCCTGTGCTCCCCTCTGGGTGTCATACACAATATTCTTTGAACAACTCATGGGCCAATGGGACTGGGAAGGGGCCTTTAAGTCGCCTCCAGAGGGAGCCAGACCAGAGGGTAAAGTACCAGTCCACTCACTGTGGACAGGAACTGAGAGGGCCCAGGGCCCCGTCCTGCTGGAGAGCTCTTCCCACTCCTCACCTACTTCTGCTGCCTTTGAGGTCGCTAAGCATCCTTTTCCTGGCACCGCCATCTTGGTTTCTAAATGCTGTTCGTCTGGTGATCTGGCTTCCTTCGTGTCTGTTTCTCGGTGTCCTCGGTTTCCCTTCTTTCCCTCTCCGGGGTTCTGGTGCAAGCCACTGTTTGGCCTTGTTTTCCTCTGTAGTCCTGGGGGTGGCTTGCCTACTCTGAGGACTTGGATTGTCACCTTTGTGACCTCCTGTCTCTGATTCCTGAAAGAGGGCCTCTCAAGAGGAGACACAGTGGAGTCTCTAGGACTTCACGTCCTGGATGCCTGAGATGCAGCGTGGTCGGTGGCCATTAATGAAGTGAGTCCTGGTTCTGGCACTTTCTGTGTGTGGGCTCCTGAGAAGCTGCTTACTTCCCCAAGCCCGACTTCCTTCCTAGAACATGGAGGTGATAGTAACCATTGACTGGGAGATACTCTGTGCACTTTGGGCTGGCTTATTTGCCTATCAATCATCAAATAACATTAATTAAAGAAAATTAACTTGAAAGTGGAATTTCAGAGCCTTCCTAAGTCAGTTCTCCTATCACAGGGCTGATTTCCCAGGTCCCTTCCTGGTGCCACAAGTGTCACCATGCCATCTCAAATCTGATCATAGATTTAACGGTCCCTTCAAGCCCTGTATTTGGTCACTCACCAAGTTATCTCCATTTCCCCCACTGTTGCCCTGAGATTTCTGTTCCTCTCCACTTACCATGTGGCTCCCTTAGTCCGTCTCCTGGGACTGCCATCTTCGGCCTCAAGTTCCACCTAGCTTAGGAACGACTTCATAAATCCAGTCTTCCATAAATAATGCTCTCAGAACCCATTTGTTTACTCATTCACAAACCCGTTTCTTGAGTGATTTACTAGGTTCTTCCTCATCCTGTCTGCAGCACCTGCATGGGATTAAAGAAGAATATGTTTGATATAACATGACAGACAGTGAAACTTAAGACATTAGCAGGATTTGTCAGAAACTCATGAATGGGATGGAGTGCGGTTGAGAGGAAGGTTCCCAGAAGTCGACACATTGTTGCCTGGCAAAGTATAGGAGCCTCTGCATTGCTGAGGGAAGGTTGGAAGCCACACACGGAAGAAAGATCTTTGGTGTGTGTGGTGTGGCTGTGACCATCATCTTCAGGCCAAATACTGCCTGTTGCTTTATTTGCTTTTAAATAACTATTGGGAGATCATTTACATAAGTTTCACCTGTCCCTGGCTTTAGTATGTTTATAGAGGTGTACAGTAAGTTGGCTCTGTTAGTAATGACTGTCAATTGGACACCATCTAGACTCACCACCAAAACAAATCTCCAGGCATGTCTTGAGGGATTATCTAGTTTAGTTAACTGAGTGCAAGTCTCACCTAAATATGACTGGTACTGTTCAATCCAGGAGCTAGAGCCCTGGAGAATGGGAACACGGCACACTCATTGCTGTCTGCTCCCTGAGCTCGGATTCAGTGTGACCAGCTGTTCCATGGTTCTGCTGCTGTGCCTTCCCCACTAGTGTGGACTGTACCCTCAAAATGTGAGCCCCAGCAAACCCTTCCTTCCGCAGGTTGCTTGGCCAGTTATCTAGCCACAGCCTTCTAATCTAATCCCACACGTCCATCATCTCTCAAAGAAAACTTATCGCTCCCCATTTTTGTGCCTTCCTGCCCAGCCTAACAACCACTGATCTCCTCTCTTCCTAGATTTGTCTGTCCTGGACAATTACATACATGGAATCATGTGACAGGGTGATTTTTATGGCTGGCTTCTTCCGTTTAGCATAATGCACTAGCGATTCATGTATATTTTTAATGTGTATCTGTTATTTATTTTTTGTTCCTGAGTAGCATTCTACTGTAGAGGCATACCATAATTTGTTTATCCATTAATCGGTCTGTTGTCTGTTTTTGTAAATAAAGTTTTATTAGGACACACCCATATGCATTTATTTGTATTATTGTCTGTGGCTATTTTCATATGATGCCAGAGTTGAATGCTATAGAAGAGACCCATATGGCCTTTGAAGTCTTTAATGGTTACTGTCTGGCCCTTTGTAGCAATAGCTTACCAACCCAGGGATAGAAGATTGGGATAATAGTGGGGTCGGATTGGGGCTAAAAAGCGGAAGACGAGATTGGAATGGCCACATCAATAAGGATTTGGACACAGTCACATGGGTCAAGGTGTGGTTTGTGAAGCCCCAGGTATCCTTGTAGATCCTTCAGAGTGCGTGTTTCAAGCTCTTCCCCCATGTTTGGTTGCCTGTAGTCCCAGCTACTTTGTTGAGATAGAAGAACCACTTGAGCCCAGGAATTTAGAGCTAGCTACGTAACATAGTTAGACACTGTTTATTTAAAACTATAAAAAAAGGCACTGGGCGGACCTCATTCTTTACTCAACAGCTGAATCCATTGAGAGAGAGAGAGAAGAGAGAGAGAAAGAGAGAGAGAGAGTCTGTATATGGATGTCAGCATGTGGTATGTGCACAGGAGTTCAGGTGCCTGAGGAAGCCAGAAGAAGGGGCTGGATCCTTTGAAATTGGAGTTACAGGTGGTTGTGAGCTGCCATGCGGATGCAGGAACCAAACCTCGGGTTATCACAAGAGCAGTCAGTGCTCTTAACCACTGAACCATCTCTCTAAGCCCCCCCTCGTATTCTTTACTTCTGAGTCATGTATATTAATCCTGAGTACCCACCCAGTAAGTGGACTTCAGGTCTTGGGACTCTTTTGGCTTATGCCAGTTGGCCCGCACATGGCAAGAGGAGTGTTTGAAAGTTCACCATATGTCTTAAATTACTGCATTCTGTGGTGCATGCTGGTTTGAGTTGCTTGGTACCAGTGGACTTGCCTTGGTTCCCCAATGCTCCCATTTGTATTAATGCGCTCATGTATTTTCCCCTAATTAAACTTAGTCTCATTCACCTCACCCTTGACCCTAAAGTCTGCAGGTTTCTGTTCTCCACAGCGCATTTTTAAATCCTTGTTACATTCTTCTCTCTTTGGGGCTTAGTCATTTGCTAGTAAACTAGTTAGTCTTCCCCTGGGCTGCAGAGGAAGCCGGGAACAGTTCTTTACTCCCCACTGCTCCCCTGGGTCACTCGGATCACTCATTTGATCTGAGCCTGGTTTGAAGTTGGGCCATGTAGCATGATCTGTCCCCACGATGGAACTGGGGACTCCCAGCCAGTTCTTAATGTTGCTAAACTCAATTAAATTTGATTCCTCCAATAGAGGGTTTTACTCTACTGTGTCTTCTTAAATAACTAATAACTTGATATTTTTTTTTAATTTTGTTTTCTTGCCTGGTGACTACTTAAAATAACCCTGCCTATATAGTAATTTGTTCCTTGTTTAACGTGGTGCTTCCTTTGTTTACTCTGGACTCCAGTCTTTGTAGCTTGTTTTCTAAGGCGACTCAGAAGTTGGACTTGGCAGTGTGTTCAAGCTTTACCCACCAGAGCCCTACAGGAAGTTGTGTGTTGGCCAGAAGAGTCTATTTACTTAGAGCATGGTGTCCAGCAGAAGCAAGCCCTTTACTGGGTCTGGTCTTAAAGACACAGGAACAGGACCTCCACTGCACTCATGTGCCCTGACTTTTCCTTCCAGCTTACGGGGCCACTGCAGCTAGACCTCAAGCTAATCTAAGTACTCCTTCCCACTGACGGCTTAGCCTTGTCTGAAAGGCTTGGCCACTAGGTAGTTCCTCTTAAGTTGAAATAGAGCTGGCTTTTGTAAGGATTCACCATGGACGAGGATTCTGTGAAACTGTGCTGAAATGCCCCTGGCGCTAACTCCTAGGCTGAGTCCCTGACTTCTACCATAACACCGACAACAGTGCTTTAGAGTAAAGGCGTTTTCAGTCCAAACCTGAATGTCCTTCAGCTGAATCTAGAGTATTCCTATCTGTTTGGAGGTGAGGGATGAAGGGGAAAGAAGGGAAGGGGAGGGAGCCTTTGTAGGTAGATTTGGCTCCTTTGGAAGCCAGACAAGAGGAGATGTTTATGTGGCTGAAAGCCAGTACTAAAGCCAGCTCCAGGACCCAGGATCGTTGCGTAGCCTCTGGCCTGGAACCCACACCCCATCATGCACATTAACATGTAATTTCTATTTGTTGTCATGAGTGTGCACACACCAGATCCCTCGCGGGTTTCCTCTGCCTTCCGTCTGCCACGGGGTTTGGTACTCAGTACTGTGTGCTGGTTTAAATGACAGTCATCCTAAGAGGTGAGCCTTTGGATTAAGTGCGGCTTCCCAGGTTACATGAGCACAACCCCAGGTGCTTTAGGGGAGAGGAGCAAAGAGGTCCAGTGGGTGCTGAGGACTGAGATATGCGGGGTGCAGAGGGAGAAGGGAATATATTATCCTCAGAGATAGCCATGCACAGGGGTGTTTTAATCACATACCATTGTTGTTTGGGTGAAGTGCAAGTTGAGATCTTTTGCCTATTAAAACTCTTAACAGAGCAGTGACTTTATTGAAGTCTTAGGTAAGTTTAATGTTTCATGAAGTCCAAAACAACACTTTGTAACTCTATTTTCTATGGTGTCCCTCCGCAAGTGTTACTGCATAGCAACAGTGTTGCCTTGGGGATCTGAGAGTTTCTAAAGGTGTAGACAAGGCAAGGGAGGTAGACTGCTTTTGTCAGGATGCACATGGTTCCGTGTGAGGTGTGAGGCCCTTGGGTTGACTCCTCTCCCTAGTTTAATTTCCTTTTAAAATCAAATAAATCAAAGTGCTGTGTGGGGTGAGGGGGATGGTGTGTGGAGGTTAGAAAACAACACTGGGGATTCAGTTCTCTCCTGCTGGTTCCGGGGATTAGCTTCTCATCACTAGACTTTCAAATTAAGTGCTTCTAATCACTGAGCAATCATGACAGGCAGCATTACTCTTGTTGCCAAGCGTGACAAAGTACTGATACTGACGGAAAGAAGGGCAACGCGGTGCCAGGGAAGCCTTGGCAGTGAGAGCTGCTTCTGGCTCCGTGTCCAATGCCTACGGCAGTTACATCTTGACTGACTGAGAAGCAGAGAAAGGCAGTGGGGCGGGAATGTGTAACTTCAAGGCCCATCCCCTGGAGCTGGGCCCCACCTCCCATAGGCTCACAACTCCCCCAAAGGCGTCCCCAGCTGGACCCCAAATGTTGCAACACGTGAACCTGTGGGGTCAGCGTCCTGCAGAGGGCTGCAGAACTAGCCCCTTCCTGCTGTTTGTCTGTTGGTGCACGTGTTGCTGGCGGTTTTCATTTCCTGCTTTCACTGTTTTGAAGAATCCACTCTCTTCCCCCCACTGGATTCATGTGAGGATAGTGAGACTCTAAATGAAATGGTAAGAGCACCACTGCGAAAGAATCTTGTTCCTTTTTTCATGCTGTTGAAGATTTAATTCTCGGTGTTTTAATTGGAAGTCGTTCAAATTTCCCAAATCATAAAATCTTTCAAAGTCTGCCCCCAAGTTACATTTTATTGATTCAGCTTTCCTCATATTTGCATTTTAAAAAGCCCAACTTGTTTGCTTATGGGGGAAGTGACTTGTGTTTGCTGGAGACCGGAGTGATAAACAAACCCATGACTTGCCGCGAGCTTCTTAGGCGTGTTGTTGGAGCAATGTGCAAAGGTGATTCCGGGTCCAGTTCTGCCATGTGCTCTTATATATATGTTTCCCAAACGCTTTTCCTGGCCCAGTACCGTTACTGAGCCTATGCTCCACATGTGTTTCCTATTTTTTATGACTCATACTTACGGTACTCATAAAGATTTCTTCTTTATCTTGGCTCTGAGTAATGAGCCTACTTGTGTACTTCCAGCAGAGATGTGGGTTGAGGATTTTGCATGTAATCCTGCGAGAGGCCCTCTGAAGGCACAGTGCAAGAACATGGCGCAGTCGTCTGTAGGTGCTGGGCTCCGCTCCCTCGCGCAATTCCGAAATTCTGCCTTGTGTTTGTTTACTGTACTTTTATTTTCCAGATTCCACCCCCTCCTCATCTTTGTCAGGCATTTTGCTGATAATGAGTGAGGCCACCCCAGGGTGTTCTGCTTCTGACCTCGCTGGTAACTGTGGTAAAGGAAGAAATGGAAGTAATTAACTAAAATGACATTTATAACCTGTGGCCACAGACACATACGTTACAGGGCTGTCTTCTTGGGCTTAGAGAAATGTTCAGATCTGAGACACAGGTGACTTTAGTGTATTCAAAAGAATCTAGAACAAGGATGATAACCTGTGGAAGGACAGTAGTGTGTGCATGCATGTGAGAGCATGTGTGTGCTTGCGTGCCTGCGTGTGTATGTGCATGTGTGTGTGTACCTGTGCATGTGTGTGTGTACCTGTGCATGTGTATACTTATAGGCATGCTCTTGCAGCTCTATGTGTGCATGCACACATGTGCGTGCATGGGTGTGCACGTGTGTGCACGTGTGTGTGCATGTGTGCCCTCATATACATGCACCTACAACTGTGCATGTGTGTTACCCTAATGTAAAAGTCTCATGTCCTGCCCCTGCCCATAGGAATAGTATACAAAGCCAGTGTTCCCAGGAAGCACGCTCATGTTATGCCCTGATGGATATTTCTAGCAAATATATGGGCGTTGTGATTGGCATGCCAGGTTTACAGAATTAAGAGATTTATAGGAGATCAAATCCTCACACAGAAGAGAAAAATGTCTTCTCATCTCTATTCACCTCCAGAGATATGCCTACGTTCAGACTCCCCAAACACATGAATGTTACCTTCTACAGAGTCTGGCGGGTATAATGGAGAACCTTCCAATGGGGGAGATTACCTATGCGTTCCAAATTCAGTCCCCAATTTCCTTGTAAGATTTGATGACATCGCCAGAAGAGGGGTTAGAGGGATGGGGTCACAAATGGGAGGACACCAGCAGCACTGAGGAACCGGAAGAGGCCAGTGGAAACTTGTCTCCTAGAGCCCGTGGAAGGAGCACATCTCCAGACACCCCTGGATTTGGGCCCAGCAAAACTCCGGCCTTCAAAACAGCGAGAGGATAAATTTCTGTTGTTTAAGTCACTACATTTTTTGTTACTTGATACAGCAGCCACATGAAATGTATATCTTATCTTATTGAGTTTGGAGAATTACTCTGAATTTCACACAACCTTGTTGTCTCAAATTTGTTCCATCCATGTGTTTTCCTTCTCTGGAAAGAGCACCTACCAGTCAGTGGCGAAAACCCCAACCCCCTGGTGTTATCTCTCACGACTCTCTTCTGAACCTGCTTGCCTTCAACCTCTCCCTGTGGTTTGCACCACCGTGTTCACATCTGAGATGTGGTAGGCTTCTAACCCACTCTTTTGAGAGCTCAGGGTCTGAGGGCGCTCACACTGAGAGCCAACCCACTCTTTTGAGAGCTCAGGGTCTGAGGAGGGCGCTCACACTGGGAGCCAACCCACTCTTGAGAGTTCAGAGTCTGAGGTGGGCGCTCACACTGGGAGCCAACCCACTCTTTTGAGAGCTCAGGGTCTGAGGAGGGCGCTCACACTGGG
>LOJH01005311.1:20244-32688 GCA_001685095.1 Ellobius talpinus | reverse complement strand
ATCTATCTATCTATCTATCTATCTATCTATCTATCTATCTATCTATCTCCTATTGTTATTTAATGAAATACTGTCAAGGATACAATGTTATAAAGGCACCCATGCTCAATAAGAAATAAAAACTCCTCCTGAAGCTACAAAGGTATCTGAGCAATCCTTTAGTTCAACTGAGTGATGGAGAAGTAGGGAAGGGATGTGTACTTCAGATGGCTGCAAGATGTTAAAGAAAAGCTAGGTCAAAGAGAGCATATTGACAGTCTGTGGCTGTTAGAGTCAATGCTGAGTGTCACCATGTGTTTTGTCTTTTTATTGTGAAGACTCTATTTAGGTGTGTAATTATTTATTTTAGTGTATTTGTCTGTGTGCTTGGGTGCCTGGTCCCAGCTGTGCATGTAGAGGTCAGAAGAGAGCATGTGTGTCCTCCTGTATCATTCTCTGTGTTACCTTTTGAGACAGGGTGTTTGCATTTCCTCTGCTAGGCAGGAAGTCTGAAAGTCCCAATGATCCCCCAGTCTCCACTCCGCACAGCATTTGTGGGGATACCTGGCTTGTAATGAGAATACTATCACTCATACTCTGGACCTCATGAAGGTCAAGAGCAAAAACTTCTACCCACTCGGTCATCTCTCTAACCCCTACGTATGTGTTTGTTTGTTTGTGCACGTGTCTTGGATGGAGGGGAGGGCCATGTCTGTTACAGTGTGCATATGGGGATTTGAAGAAAACTAGCTGGAATCAATTTTCTCTTGGCACCTTGTGGGTAACGAGCACAGAACTCAACTCGTCGGACTTGAGCCATCTCTCCCACCCACAGATTAAATTTCTTCTGGCAATAGAGGAGGATGTTTTCTAAACATCTATAGTAATAAACTGTGTCTTTCATGATAACATTATAATGGTGCACTATTTGGTTAGATATTAGGTAAAATGTAAAAATTATGGCCAAAAGGGCTAGATGTCAGAAAACAAAACTGACTATCGAAATGGAAAATCTCATTTACAATTCATTTTATCTTTTTTCTCTGATTGAACAGTAATATTTTATCTTGAAAAACAATTTAAGATGTGTTACATCAGACTCTTTGTGAAATAATGAATAGAATATGTTGCCTTAACTTCAAGCTAGCATTATATACAAAGATAAAAGATTTTCAAGAGTAGAAAGCTATTATTATTTTTATGCACCAGTGGTTTGCTGTTGAGTAGGATTTATTTTACATAACTTTACAACATGGACATCACCGTTTCTTTCATATTTTCATTAATACAGAAGTATGTAGAGCTCAAGATATACTAACTAGGTATATTTATTCTCAAATGATATGCAGTAATAATAGAAACACTAAATGAAATTTTTTAAGCTTCTGTTTCACACAAGTTAATACTGAAATTCACACTTAGAATCTTGTATTTTTTTTATGTGAATCAGTACTGCCATGTATATCCTTGCAGCAGCCAGTAACTTTCTTATTGAACCGAACATCTGATCAACACTGTGGAAGTCATGCCTAGTACTGGAAATCTAGCCCACTGCCCAGAGCCAGTGAAGTCATAGATGTTGGAGGAGAACCTATGAATGCTACTTTACTAAATCAACACAACCCCTGACTACATTTTAAGTGTTTGTTCTTGTTCCTACAGATAACTCTAGTCTTCACCCTCATCAAGGAAACTTCTCTTTTCAACAGATTCAGCAGACAGAGACCATTATAGAAAACCACGACCAGTCAAAATACAGAGTTATGGAGCTCAGTGCTAATAGATACATCTACGATGACAACCCTTGTGTCTGCGACATAAGACCATTTCAGAAGAGGGGACAAAAACATGGGAAGAGCCGGAAGAATAGTGAATTTGCTGTGAGACTGTATCTCCTAGGAATGTCATAGCTGCACATAAAGTCTTGGCACCAGGAGTTCCAAAGCATGAGCTGGACCAGAGCATCACAATAGACAAGCTAAAGTGGGTGTGGAAAACCTTTGAGTCTTTAACCCCAGACAAAGAACTAAAAAATTCTGGCAGCATGTCCTAGTCTTCTCTAAGATGAACACATCAGTTGGTTATCAAATACCAAATGGCCAGCTCTGATAACACATATACAAGAAACATTACACAGACTGCACTTATGTATTTAGGAGGATATATGTATATACCTACAACATAGTTGTATGTAACAACCATTAATGAACAAATATCCATGATTTAAGAGCACAAGGGGAGAGGCTATATGGAGAGAATAAACCATAAGAGGGAAATGATGTAATCTCAAAAACAAAAAAATAATTTTAAAAGAGTTTGTATCATATCTATGGAGGACATTAAAATAAGAGGGTACCATCTTAAATTCAGTGGATTTTACCTCCTTTCACAAATTTACATTGAATTGTTTTCTTTATAATTGAACATCTCTGAGCAGCTGAGTCCTTTATTTTCAATAACTCTCATATCAAATATTGAGTATCTGCCATGTTGTCCAGGAGAAAGAAACTCAATGAATGTAGCATGAGGAGTCCCAGGAGTCAGTTTTTGATGAATTATATTCTTAAAAATATACTCTGTATGCGGTTGAAAAATGTATTGATTAGTAACAACTCTTTCTGTAAGCACATTCTTTAACTTCCTCTGAAGTGACAGGGTTTAATCAAGAGTCCTAAAGAATTGACTACCAAGAAGGAGACAGTATAATGGAGTTGGCCAAAACCTCCAAAATAAATGATGATTTTAAACTCACATGAAACATATTGATGTCTCTGTTTGCATCGCCTCCTTTGATTGGTATCATTCATAATAAGCTGCTTAACAAAGGGATTTTTATGTCACTGGTATAATGCTCCTATAAGTCCTTTGACATTTACCTTTCTGTGTGCTATTGAATATTAAGAAATTAAATATGAGCAGAAAGCATTTTGAAATACCACTTGCACTATTTTAAAATCTGAGCTTCTTTTCTTTTGAAAAATATGAACTCTAAGTAAACCATCTTCATGAAGCTAAAATCACTCTCTCTGGCTTTGGATTGCACCATCACCGTGTCTCAAGCTGTTAGAAACTCCAATACCTTTAGCATTCCTACATGGATGTCATCTATTAGACATGAATTAGTTTCTCTACTAAATATACAGACAAAAATGAAGTGTCCCCTACAATAAAATGTGCTATGTGTAGTCACATGCTTCTCAAATGTCCACCACTCTATGGATAATTCTTAGAGAAATTGCTAACTGATTCCAAGAATATACTTCTGTGATGTCACAGTCCTAAAAATCCATCATGTTTTTCTTCCTAAATATTTTTAAAAGAAGCAATAATGTGCTTTAAACAATTTACATCATAACTTTTTAAATCATAAAAAATTAAACCATAACTTACGAAACTATACAATAACCTTCAATCACCAGTAATATTGAATATTTAATCTTAATACTAGCATGACTCACCTGTTCTACTTCTCAGTTTATACTGAACCCAAGTTTACTATGATGGAAGCTTTTCTGTATGATCTTAGACTCTTGCCTCCTGGTTTCCCAGTCTAAGATCCCTCCAAAGAAAATGACAAATTTTGACAAAATTTGCTTTAGCAGCTTAAATTTCCCCAGACCTCATAAATCATTTGTTCATGCCTTGCTTTTAAATTCTTAACTACATCACCTCCATTATGTCAACATCAGAACAAATTGGTTAAGAACATGCAATGAATAGGCTAATGGTTCAGGCATCTCTAGAAAATCCAAAAAAGGATTGAGTTTTCATATGTCAGCGATCAGACTGGGTGCTTTGCCAGTCCATGGAATCCAGCCTCAATTCTGTGAGTTAACAGCTAGCTGCAGATCTGAAAGTTCAAAATCAGCTTCATTCTGTGTCCTTTTTTCATAATATAAAAATCTCAGAACAGTAGGGAACGAATCACTATCAAATGAGATATGCCTGTGCAGTATCTATATGCCTTTCCAATACAAGGATATCGTCAGAGAAAACTCACTTTCTTTCCTCTTTCCCTAATTTTGTAACACTGTTATTATTTCTGGAAATGCCCACATTCCAAAATCTCTTTTATTATTTATATTATCTATTTTAAGGCAAGCTATATACATGTATATGTATATATACATATATATGTGAAATATATATAAGCATATTTGTGCAAATATATGCATATTGTATGTGTCTAGAAGTTAAGCCCACTGCTTTCAGACTTCGGAAACCTTTGTGGAGTTTTCAAAACTTCAATGAATATCTTTTACAAAAATAAACTAATTACACTGTCTTTCATTCCCTAATGCTTCCTTATGTTAGATTAACACTGATGATATCTATACGATATGCAAGTAACTAGATATTACTCAATTTAAGTAGAATTTTAAAAGGCTGAATTTTTGCTCACAAGGATCCCATTAGGAATAGCAACTCAAAAGGTGATTCATTTAAATAATAATCCAATTATTAAACTTTTAAATGTTAGATCCTTTAAATGTTTCCATGGGATTAATGTTTTAGAGGCCTTTTTCTAATGTTATCTGAAGATCTTTTTATTGTATTTAAAATGTTGTGAGATGAAGACCTTTTCCCAGCAGGCATCATGTGTGGGGGTTGTTAGAACTTTCCCATTTCTGAGACTCATTATTGTGATCCTGATTTTCTAACTTTCTAGTCCAAAGTACCAGAAACAGGATTTCAAATAGATGACAAGAAGAATCTTTCTCTTCTTGATCAGCCTAGATAGCAAGATTCCCTTCTTATGCTCTGGACTTGTGAGGATGAAAACAAAATTCTACATTTTAAAACTAATGTATTGCAAGTTCTTTTTTGTTAAATTGTAAGTAAATTTTTTTTAGTGCCTATACTGATTCAGGTTCTTTTTTCAGGAGTATCAGTATCACTGGATAAGGTTGTCTGTATAACTAGATGTTAAACAGATAAATATTTGTGGGTAGGTTTAATTTGGTGTTCCAGCCAGATTTTGATAAGCGACCCTTTGATGGCATCATAGAATTCATGGCAGCATGGAGGCAGGAGACAGTGTGGTTATCTTTAGGGATCTGTTTTGAATGATTTTGTGTAACATATTTGCATATTAGATATATGAGATGCACATCAGATTAGTAATAGAAACATTTCCATTAGCATCTATTGCTAGATACCTCATATATGATAGCTAATGTCACCATCCTCTTCAATTAATCAAAATTCATTATCTCACATAGGAAATTTTGTTTATTACCATCATACAAGTGAGGAATTTCAGGGATGACTGTATTCTTAACATTTCTATGAGGACTAGCTAGGAGTGGTACAACCACATTTCAGACCCTAGACTCATTGATCACTCAGCCCAAAGAGTCAGCTAGACAATTCTAAGACTGCCCAAAGAGAGTTAGTGAAGAACTTGATGCCTGTGATGAATAAGACAGATAGGTGTAGTTAGATGAAGTTAAGACTTATCAACATAGACATACACGTAATTAAGAAGACAGTGCTTTATATGAGAGATCCTACTTGTGTTTGCTAATTGACAGGATTTAGACTGTATGTACTCTTTGTGTTTTCTTACATCAAAAGTGGCTAATATTTAAATAACTTTCCAGTTAACCATGAGTCTCTCTGCTTCTTTTCTTTGTTTTCAACAATCACAGGCAACTTTATGAACTTAAAGTTTTCGTAACTGGCTGTATCCATGCCAATCAAATCATCACTGGATGGCATGATTTATTTTTGTTGTTATTGGAGATTTTTTTTATTTTTCTTTATTTAGTTGGTTGATTATGGAGCCAAGGTTTTGCTATGTAGCTGAGAACGAATTTGAACTTCTAATTCTCACACCTTTACCTTCTGAAGTCTAGGATTACAGGGTTACGTAGTATAGAGGATCAAACACGGGTCCCTGTGAATGCTATCCTGATACTTTACAAATTGTTCTAAAACATCAGTCCATTTGTTTCCTGAAGGCTACATCTTTATTGGTCTTTTCCATCATTCCACCTTAGGTATTTTTAATATAAAAAAGAAATCAAATTGTAGTTACCAATTTTACTGTGTAGTATTAAATTTGGACATCTTGTGGAATCTTTCAAGTGCTTTTCTACCTCTCTTGTTTGCTCCCATTCTTTCATCTACACCTATTCCTGATTCCATCAGAACTTTCTCACCAGGTGCTCTAGAATTTATTTCCTATTGTGTTAGTGTTTACGGTCAATCTCTTTCTTGTTACCTTATCCATTAATATGTCTTCTCATTCCCTGTATGCTTATATGGAAAAATCCCACTCTAGCAAAATAGACCCGGAAATATGGAGAAAACCAGGAAGATCACTTCACATAAACATTGCAACTTCTGTCTTTTATTTCACACGCAATTTTAGAAAACATCTAAATTTGTTGATCCTACATCTTCCTCTGTCATCCATGGACTAATGTCTTTTAATATGGATTTCGGCCACATTCTTTCACAAAAACTCTGTTGCAGAGGCAACTAATGGTGCCCTTGTTTAATATGAGAGATACCATACAGCTCAGTGTGCATTGTAGAACCTCTTTGGAAATATTGTTCTTCACCCCCTTGCTTTCCACGATATCGCTTCACTCCATATTTATCCATTTACTTTGTCTATTTTGTCTCAGCTTTCTTCACAGTTGCTCCTCTAACAACTAAAGAATGGAGCCATTCATAGGACTCTTTGTTTGGGACATTATCTCTTTCTACCATCTCTCCTTTCATAATCTCACTCACTTTCATAATCTTGGTTTCAGTTACTATATAAGTCAATGATTTCAAATTATTTCAATGTGAAATAAGTTATTCATTTAGCCCAGATTTTTGAGGTTCATGCTGCAAATGAGATACTTGTGTGGATATACCTAGTGTGCCTAACTTATAGCCATTCAGGATGAACATAACTGCAAATATCACAAGCCAGGTTCAAATATACGAAGAGCTATTCTTGGGCCTCGTTGGTCACATCTTTATTAGTTCTGGTAAGCTGTTTTTACGAAACAATAGCAGAATTCTAGTATTTGTCTCCATCTCATTCTTGGCCCCACGCACCTTTACCCTCTTCTCATATCGGACATGCCCTTCTCTATGCTCTCCTCTTTTCCTGTCAGTCCATCAACCACAGGTTGTATTATTAATGGACACCTGGCTACATCAGTTCCCATCTAAGGCCCCACATGGTTTCCATTGCACTTAGATGGGATGTCAGATTTCTTTCATTAGGTCACTAGAACCCCTTGCGACTTTCTCTTCCCTCTTGCATTTGCTCTACCCTGATTCATTCTCTTCTCCACTTGCTCTGGATGCTTCAGTCACCACACTGTGTGCCTTTTAGGTCCCCAATCATGCCAGCTAGTTCTCCATTACAGGAAACTGCCCATGTATTTTTGCTTTCTAAATTCAAATGCTGCTTTTGCTGCATCTCAGGCTTTTACATTATCCTTTCCTCTTCACCTGTATGATATTGAGAAAGATTTCTGTTACATGTAAGCTTTGGGGAAATCTGTGCTTTGCGTCTTCTAACACTCAGAGTCACTTGCAATTGTAGCACAGTGTACGTGCAAACTTTAGGACCTCTAACACCCACCAACAAGATTCCGGGCACATGAGTATTTGCTAAGGAGAAGAGTGATGCTTACATTAAACTTCTTTTCACTAAAGACTTAAATTACTTTTTTCTTGCATTCCCTTTGCTGCCATTATTCCCATTAATTATAGTTTGTAACTAAAAATTATTACAGCCATGCAAAGTGAAATTTTCTTTCTTCCTGGTGACACCATAGATTATAGCAATGTTTGCTTTAGAACTGTGCATCTGAGCTTCAAAATGAAGATCCTAGAAGTACATTTTGATGTTTTCTCCACTGTCTAATAAGGGAAGATGTCAAAATATGAAATAGAAATTAAATTATAGAAGAATATGAAAGTCTGTGTCTTCTTAACAAGCTCCATCTCCTTCTGCACTGGATATTCAAACTCCCAGCTTGGCAAAGTGAAGCCACACTGTGCCTCACCTGCCCTGTTCTTTATAGGAAAATACTAATATCCAGGATAAAATGAAAATCAACTGGGAAAAGGGTAGTTTTGCTTTGTGTTTTAAACTTTTTCTATCCCTAGAAGGAAAACTGTTGTGTGTCTCTGAATGTTATTTAACCTCTGAAAATCTAGAAAATGCATGTTTCTCAGGGAACTAACTAAGACATTGTCACAAATACTAGGACCCCTGGTGCTGATACACGAGCACATTTATATAAAAGGAACACGCATCTGATGAGGAATAATTACACACCCCATCACAAACAGGCAGATGTCCGAGGACTCTGTGGAAGTTTCTGCCTTGAAAGGGATAAGTTTTGTCTGTGTGTTGTTAACTTATTTATGTATTCTTCGAACAAACTGCATCATTTTAAGGCAACATTCCCCTTACTTGTTGCTAATGTGATGACTAATTTGACTTCAACTGCGGAACAATACATTCCATTCAATACATTGACCGTAAATGTACTTTACTTACTCATGTATCACTTTGTGCAGGAAAATATTTCCTCCTAATTTTCGTTCAACACTCTAAAACTTGGATTCCAACAGTGGGGAAAAATGTGAAGGTTTTATTTTTATGATATAAAGTCTGTAAAATGTCTAAAGATATGGAACAACACACAGGAGCATGTATTTCTCTTTTAGAGACTTGGGTTTGACTTCTAGCACCCATGTTGAGTAGCTAACAATTGTCTGTAATTCTAATTCCAGAGGCCCAGAATTCCAGAGAATCTGGCTTACTCTTTTGCCTTCTGCTGATACCACACTCATGGGTGCATTCCCCCTTATACACACATACATACACATAATTAAAAGCAACAAAAATAAATCTTTATGAAAGGAGTCGTGAAATGAACCTCTTCCCTAACTATATAGTTTTCCTAACTTTGAACTTTGTTTCCAGTGACATTTGCTTTTCCTCTAACAATTTTATTACACATTTCTCTTCCCTTCCTTTTTGGAAATGATTAGGCTGCCTGATGTACTTGTTTCTAAAATCAAATCAATTCTCCGTTTATTAGTTTGGCTCAACCTACCGGCAATATTGAAAGTGACATATACCATATTTCTTAAAGATAGTAGTGAACCCGAACACGATGCTTCTGCCAAAGCACTCTTGCTCATGATTTCATGCTGGTATTTTTAGTTTCTAGTAATTTGGGGAAAGGTGATAAAGGTGACAAGTCAGAAATAAAGTGGAGAAATATGGTACCCAGCTTCATCTATATATAACACCTAGAAAATGTATAGAAAAGTGCATTTCCATTCCAATAACACCTGTGACATTTAGACATTCTATAGAATTTCTGCTTTCAGTCTTTGCCTATATCATATGCAGGAACTAGTTTTCTCTAAATATAGTCAAAAACCTGAAACTAGTCAGACTCTCAGAACTTATATGGTGTAGTGAAGCATAAATTTGCATGCATTTATACCTTCTATAATTCTTCTCCATAAATGGGTTAAAAACACCAGTATCATATTTGGAAAAACATAGAAACCTCAAACCAAGAAACTCAATGGCGACTTGAGCTACATAAAATGTTCACTTTAGAATATAGTCATGATCTTTGTGTGTAAAAATACTCCACCACTAAAGGCTATATTTGCATGATTTACATGTCATGTCCTCTGGGATACACTTCCTTTTATGTAGTGGGAGGCAATTCGCTCCTTAGCACAGCAAATATCCTTGATTTATATTTAAAAATCATGCTAGCAAATGCCAGCGTTTCATTCATACAGTTCACCACACATTTCTTCTAGATTTTTCTCCTGGCAACATTTTATCTTTCCTTTTTAGGAAGAAAAACTCTTTTCCGTATTATAGCTCTTTGATATAAAACATTAGTAAATAATAACCGAGTCTCAAAGCCCTTGACAACTGGACCCTGGACAATAGCTGTATTTAAATAATTTGAAAATAAACATTATGATAGTTTTTAAGTGGACAGAATATACTCTCTCTCCTTCTTTCTCTCTCTCTCTCTCTCTCTCTTTCATTCTAAATTTGTATTTGGAACATCACACACATGCTCAAAACAAGGCCATGTGAGGTATCAGTTCATTTCTGTAAGGGAGTAGATGCAGACAAGGTAGAGAACAAGCGGAAAGAGAAGAGGCAATGTGTTGACAGTTCCTGTTGATGTAAATGACATGATTGACTGGAAACTCCAGTCAAAAGCTTGCCCAGAAGACGAGTCAGTCAAAGTACCTGTCCACACACAGACACTTACCCCTGAAGACTTCCCTGGAGAGCACGGCTGAGCTTCAGGGTAGACTGGCTGCCAGCAAACGCAGCGTGTTGTGCCTCAGTCTGTTGGCCTGTGACAGGTGGAGACTGGTGGCTACTTGGTCACTTAGCCGAGGGTATTCTTTTTAGGAAGCAGATTTTCACCTGAGGAGAGGAGAACATGTCTTACATCGGAACCACGACTTCAATATCTTGTTCAAGAATAATGCACACATAAAAATTAAAGCGTTATGGCCATTCTTAGGAGTCTGTATCATATTTTTCTGAGTTTTGATTTTTTTCCTAAATATAACTGTGCATTTGTAGTTTTATACATTTTTCACTGTTTATGAAGAAAACACGCCGAAAGCATATGCTTGGTGGTAGTTAAGTAGCAAATCCCTTAAGACTCTGTTTCTCATCTTGTTGACAGAGGAATGGGTCTTGTTAGGATATTCAGGTGGAAGTGTTAAAGTCTAACAGGAAGATGTGTTGTGAGTATGTAGCCTGCTCACTTTATAATAATACTACATTGAAGATTCTCAGGGAAGGGGGACGCCAGAACAAAAAGAATTCAACATAGCACACAGGATTTTCCTCTTAGAAATGATTATTACTCTGTAAGAGTAAGGGGCAGTCACGCTCCAACATACCAGAGAAGTCCCTTCTTCTCCTCCTGTATTACCCTCATGGTTTACGCCATTGGTACAGTAGCTCAGGCTACCTCTGCCCTCTTACTTTCTCAAACACAAGGAAGACAGAAGGAGTTGTCTGATTGCCTGATGAATTTTCTTAAAATGCGGATGATTCTAAGAAAATAGTCTTTTTTTCCCTCCTTTTTCTTGAGGGCTGGCTTCAGAAAATATACACTCTTTGTTGGTTTTCCTTATGGGCATAAATATATTCATGACAAGTACTATTGGTAATAGGTGAGGAAAATGAATAAGGGTAGAAGACAGTTGTAGGTATACAATCAGCTCAGGGGAGAATTGGAGATGGCCAATGTCTGATTTCATAGTCCTGGTCTCTCTCTCTCTCTCTCTCTCTCTCTCTCCCTCTCCTCTCTCTTTGTCTCCCACTTTCTCTCCCTCTATCTCTCCCCCCTCTCTCTCTCTTGCGTGAGTGCATGTGTGTGTGTTGCATGTGCACACGTATGTACATGTGCTCTTGCCTATGAGGGAAGTGGACTGACCAGATATTAACCTTCAGGACTCCATTTGATTGCCACTTTACCTTATTATTGACATTGGGTCTCTTATTGAACTTTGAGATTGTCCTTGGGGTACACTGGTTGGCCAGCATGACCCCAGGATCTGTCTTTCTTCACTTCCTCACTTACACTGTGTTCACAGATGCCTACCTCGAACTATGCAGAGTTTGATGTAGGTTCTGGGTACCCAAACTCATGTTCTTAAGCTTACACAATAAGCACTTTGCTCATTGAGCTCCTAAAACCTTCTTTTCTTCATATCCTTAAGACATTATTAGAGGGTTTCTACATGTATGAATATATATTGTTAGCCAGCTCCTAATAATATATTCTGGGACAGTATGTATATTGTTGAATGCACACAATAATGGGTATTTATTTTTAGTTACTTATTATATATATATATCACTTTAAATATGTATAAATGCCTTGTTATTTAAACATTCAAAAATTTTCTTTTAGCTATTTTGAAATATACAATACATTATTGGCTATAGTCACCCTACTTTGACATAAATCTCAGAATTTATCACTGTTTTCTGTAACTTTTCATCTGTTTGCCAACTTCGCCCTATCTCCTTCTCTTTTCATCCTTTGACAACTTGGGCTTCCCGTCTTGACTGAAAAAAAATATACATTTTCCTAAAACTTAGATGCCCTGCATCTATGCGCTTCAGCGTCTCAATATCGCCCTCCTTTTCCTTTGAATATTGCAACTGAATAGTCCTTAATAAGGCTGCGCAAGAGTAACTAGCTCTGGTGCAGGTGGGAGAGCTCAGTTAGCACAGTGCTTTCCATACAAGCAGGAGAACCAGAGTTCAGTGTCAAGAAACCATGTAAAATGCCTGATATGGAGGCATGCTATAATCTCAGTAAAGGGTAAATGGGGGTTAGTGGCTAGCCAGCTAAGTCAAACTAGCAAGCCCAGAACTGAGAGAGAGAGAGAGAGAGAGAGAGAGAGAGAGAGAGAGAGAGA
>LOJH01005310.1:10229-34401 GCA_001685095.1 Ellobius talpinus | reverse complement strand
TGTGTGTGTGTGTGTGTGTGTGTGTGTGTGGTGTGGTGTGTGTGTGTGTGTGTGCTGTTAAGACTTTTTTTTCTGAGAAGACATGAGCAAATGTTTGCTCACTCCAATTGAGAACCAATGGCAGACCCAAGTATGACTCCACCAAAGTCCATCTTGGTGAAATGAGTTCATTGGGGATACTTAGGTAAGGATGGGTAGGAAATTACTTATAGGAACACGGACAACTCAAAGGCAGCTGCACACTGAAAATTCCAGTTAGTGTAGGTTATGACTCCTGTAAGCTGTATCACTGTGGCTCTCTACTTGACTTACAGGTTGCTCAACACATTGGAGAGTTTCTTCAGAGAGTTTCCTCTGTGTAGCTCAACTGGTTGGATAGTCTCCTTCTCCCGCAGTTGTTTACTGTTTCCGTTACTTTGGAGAGGGGGCATGTGAGTCTTTTTAGTTTTAGAAAATTCCTGAGACTTTTGCGTTGTTTACTTCCCAAGTCCCATGAGCCTCCCTCTTCCCTCCAGAAGGGGATATTTCAATATAGAGGAATTCCCACCCAATAGTGTTACTAAGGATGCTTGCATGAATTTCATCTAGGACTCTTCTAACTAACAAATTCAAAGTTTAATCAAGACTTGTAGGGTTCCCATTCTCTGGTCTGAAAATCAGGACTGTAGAACATTGTAAGTTGTTCTCATAACACAAGTGGTTCACTATCACTTGGCTGTTGGGTGCAGGCCATAGAAGGGAGGCTACTGTGAAGTCCCTTGCCCACTGTGTTAAAGGATTGGCAATGGGGGCTATTAGGGACTTTTGAGGCATGATAGGATATAATCAGAGCTTGGCTTCTGAAGTTCAACCTGATTGTGCTGGTGAAAGGGTTTCCTTCCCCTTGAGTTACCACTGTTTTCTATCTATGTATGTTGAGTTATCTTTTTATAGATCTCATTGGGAAGATTGGGGGTTATTCTCCCTGCTTTAAGCTTCATACATGTTTGACTTTAAAAATCAAAGTGGTGGATTCTGTTTGGGCCTCTGCTGCCGTGTTCTGTGAATTAGACTGAGGACTAGAAGGTGCTGATGTTCAAAGAGAAGGTGTATCCTTGTAAAGCAACCATTGTCTTTGTCTGTTGTGTCGTCTGCCAGACCTTGTCAGAGATGCACTTTCTTGGCATTTCCATTTGTCAGGATGCTGAGAGAAACAACAGATACAGGTAAAATATGAGACCAGATCTCGGCCTTCTGTCTATGCGTGTACAATGTTAACATTTATCCAGGTCACCCTAGTATGGTTCCATTAGTGTTAAAATATTAAAATACTTCCATATTCATTGGTAAATAGTGGATCTCTGTTATTAGGGTTCTTTAATTCTGCACAAAAAGGGTTGCAGGACCCTGCTTAATGCAATGGCTGGCATCTTTTCTGACTGGATGGAATATTAGTATTATGACCAAATACCTGACAAAAAACAACTTAAGGAGGAAGGGTTTATTTGTTTCATGGTTTCAGGGGATATAATCCATCATAGTGGGAAAGTATGGTGGCATGCAGCTCCATGGTGGTAAGAGCATGCAGCTCAGGCTTAACACCTCCCAGCTGAACAGGAATTAGGTTTAGCTCAAGGCCCAACCCCAGTCACCTATTTCCTCTACCCACGGCCACTTCTTAAAGGTTCAACAGCATACCAAAATATCACTAGTATGCTATCACTGCCTGGGGACCAAGCGCTCAAACATAGGAGCATATGGGGGGCATCTTGCATTTAAATATTAGCAGGTAATTTTCTATGCCACGGATGTTATGGCTGTCATGATTATAAACGTATATAATCCCCACAAAACACCAATTAGCGGCTTACATTATTATGCCAGACCAATACAGCTGGCAGCCTGAAACATAACTATATCAGCTGTACTGAAGGTGAGAGTCCTTCTCAGAAAAACAACCTGACACAAATCTCTCTCTAAATAAGCATAAATGTTTCACAGATAAACCAGTTCTTTGGAGGGAGACCCCATCATGGGGAATCACCTAAGCACATCAAAATGAACACTTCAGCGAGGACTTATATTTTGCAGAAATTTAGGCAATTCAGTATCCACTTCTAGGTCAGTGGCTGGGTTTTCAGAGCGGGGGTGTTTTTGCTCACCCCAGTTGGCAGTTGCCTTGAAGAAACAGCTAAAATAAATCCTTGTTCTTGTCATTAACTTCAGTATAATTTTCATCACACTTGATTTTTAGACACTGAAATTGCCCATAATTGTGTCTCTCCTCTCTCTATGGTAATATGGGCAATTATAATGGATTATCCCTTTGTTTTCCTGGTCATTTGTTGATGCCTTTTTTGTTGTAAGGATGTGAAAACATAAGGCAATTTCACCAATTACTCGTAATGTTATTCAGATATTTAATTTATTTTCTGCATGCATAATCAGCCGTAAATACATTTTAGCTAATGGAGATGACAAGGATGTAATATGATTTGAGGCCAAACAAATCCAAAATAACATTAAGAAGGAAACACAAAACCGTGGGAAGGAAACAAATAACAAACATGATCTATCTTTAGTTTTCTGCACATCGACTTCTCTAACATAGGCCGGGTCTTTTGAGTTCACATGAAATTGTGGGAGGGTCTAAAATAGCACACAATGCATAGTGGGTTCTTAGGGGTGGTTTGATTTTTATCTCTAAAAACCTAGCTAGCCATGGCAGTGGCCTTGCTGTCCCCTACACTCTTGCATGTTTAATGCTTGGTTCTTAGTTTGTGCTACTGTTTTTGGGAAGTTCTGGAAACTTTAGGAGGTGGGACCCAGTTGGAAGAAGTTGGTTTTTGAGGGGTGTATTTTCCCTGACCACTTCCTGTCTGTCTATCTACTTCCTGACAGTCAAGCAGTAAAAAACAGACACATTTTGCCCTCAAACACACATACACAAAGCCCAGACAACATAAGCAAGACCTCTTGGCAACTGGTAGCTAAAGTCAGTTTTTCCTCAGGTAACTTGTTCTGTAAAGACATCTTGGTCACAGTCACATGGTCATACAGAATTTGACCTTTGGTATAACAGTTTTTGGAGGTCAGACTTTTACAGGGTAGGTTAGCTTTCCTTCATTTTAACAAAATACCTGAAATCATTATGGAGAGAAAAGGTTTGGTTTATGGTTTTGGAATTTCCTGTACACAATGATAATTGAACTTGTTAGGCTGAGGCTGAGGCGAGATCGCACTTTTTTTGGGGGGGTGTTTGAGGCAGGGTTTCACTGTAGCTTTGGAGCCTGTCCTGGAACTAGCTCTTGTAGACCAGGATGGCCTCGAACTCACAGAGATCTGCCTGCCTCTGCCTCCTGAGTGTTGAGATTAAAGGCTGCCCAGCGAGACGGCACATTTTCAGGAGCAGTCTGAAGCAGGGCAAAAATCACTCATCCCACCATCCAGGAAGCACAAAAAGAGGAAAGAAACTGGGGCCAGTGCCCTGTTTTCAGGGTTTCTTGCAATGACCTAAGCACCCAGACATGATCCCACCTTCTGAAGTTTCCATGCTTCCCAATAGCACCTCGTAGGGGAGCAAACCACAACAAGCCCTTGTGAATGAGACTGATGCCCATAGAGGAGCAGGTATGAGAGGGATGATCTCTTTCTCGTTCTTATGAGGATATAGGTGCACACAACACTTTGCAAATTAGATACAGAACCCCCACTGGACCCCAACTCTGCTGGTATCACGGATTCCCCACATTCCAGGGCTGGGAAGGAGAAGCAGTTGCTATTTAAGCCACCCAGTCTTGGAAGTCTCTCTGTGACTGCCTAAATAGTCCAAGGGCTGCTGTCTCATTGGCATCTATCCAACTCTTCCCCCTGCTCTGCAGCCCAGTGGCCAAACCAGTTATAACCATAGGAGGATTCAGCCCCTGGATCAAAAGAAACAAATCACACAAGTGGAATTTCTTCCTTCCTGCCTCCACAAAGGCTCCTAAAGAACCTACCAAGCCTCTCCTGACCCAGCTGGTCTCATATCTGCGCGTTGAGTGCCTGCCTGCAAGCAGTTTTACCTAGGGGTTACTTTAGTTTCTTAAGTGCATTGGAGCCTGATAAATCCAAGTAAATTTCTTCTTGTCTGAGAAGGCTTCCAGCAGCTGTCCAGCTTCTCCCCAGACCCCTTCCTCTTTAAACAGTATGGCAGAGAGAATCACATTTAGTTGCTAATCTGTCTCTAACACCTGCTAGTCTCCAGCTCTTGTTACAGATCTAACCAACAGGTTTGCTCCTTGGCTGTCTTCCAGCCAGGGTAATTCCAGGGTGTAGGGGGCAAACCATTTTCAAACAAGGGTGCACCTCCATTTTTGCAATTCTAGGAAAGTCCACATCAGATTTTAAATGGCTATTGCCTTGCTCAGAGGAAAAAATTGATGAATTATGAGCATTCAGCTTCCCAGTAAAGGCATGTGCTACTCTGCACGAAATCCTTGCTGGCTTAGTGAACCATCTGGGGGTCCCAGTAATGCTGGTGACTCAGTTTGCAGATGCTGCATTGCTTCATGGTAAGAGAAGAGGGTCACACTTCCATTCACAGGTGAAGAAAGTGACAGGCAATTCGGGGCTTTGCTGAGAAAGTCTGGGGTAGTTTGGCAAGGATAGGGGAGGATGTAGATACCAAGTTCTCAAATGTCAAAAGGAGCCTGTGTGGCAGTGCACGGTCTCATTGAGGCTGGTTTCGTTGGCTGCTTGTTCTATCTTCCATGAACTGTGACAGCAGGACCTTGATGTCTGTCTCAGTCTCTGGAAATAGACTCACATTTATTAAGCCTGTTGAACAATCATACTCCCAAGGGGTGATAGATGAGAATTCATGGTTAAAAACTGACACTCTTGATCATGCATAACCCCCAATAAGTAAATGTCTATTTGCCCCTTCACGGTCTCATTCAAGAGAAAGAATACATTTCGGGGGGGGGCTGGAGATATGGCTCAGTGGTTAAGACCACTGATTGCTCTTCCAGAGGACCCGGGTTCAATTCCCAGCACCCACATGGCAGCTCACAACTGTCTGAAAATGCAGTTCCACAAGATCTGACACCTTAACACCAATGCACATAAAAAAGTTAAATAAATCAAAAAAAAAGAATACATTTAGGGTATACTTTCTGATATTCGTGCCATTTGGCATAGCATCTTGTTTGGGGCATATGGGGATGTGAAGGGCTGCGTAAAGGATCATTTATCATCTCTGTGATGCCTGTGCCCCTAGGCCTGCGGTAAACCTTTTGACCCTCGGGATAGACCTAGAGCAAGGAAGCCCAAGGCAAACCTTTTAAAGATAGCAATGAGAGGACATAGTCGCCTTTCTTCCTCCAGACTGTGGTTCATGGAGGAAAACAAGGGTATGGAAGGTTAGGGAGATGGCGCAGTCAGGAAAGTGCTTGCCATGGTAGCATGAGGAACAGAGTGTGGTACCCGGAACTCCTGTAAGAAAGTTGAGCACGGTGGCATGTACTTGTGATTTCAGGGCTGGGGAGCTGGGGAAGGGTGGGTTCCTGGAGCTCAGTGGACGACAGCCTAGTCTACTTGTGAGAACTTCCACCCCCCAAAATCAATGTAGCTAACACCCGAGGAATGACACCTACGATTTGTCTTTGTCTCTGGCTTCCACATGCATGCACACATCAAAGAATGGTTTGGAGCCACTGTGGGAAATTTTCTGAAGCAAAATTTGACTGTAGGTCTGCTTGGCTTCCAAGCTGGTGTTGCTAACTGTGGGGACAGAGTCATAAGTCACTTAATACAGCAATGTTCAGATTTACAATTTTTGCAATTGTGAACACTGGAGAGCACAGCTAAACTAGGGTGAATGTGACATCTCTAGGCCACTTGACCACTACCATGTATGTGGTCCATTGCTGGCCAAAGTTCCATTCTGTGGTATATGGCTGTAGAGGTGACTACAGCTACTAAATCCTAGGCAGGATTCTTCTTACAACTGGACGCAAGCCACCACATCATTGGAGCCTGACTAATGGCACATTGGCCGTGATGACTCCCCCCATGGCTTTGTTTTGTTGGGTGGCAATCATTTGGAAGTGTTTAAATGTACTTTTAGGAAATACAATTTTAAATTACATGAATCAGAGCTGGGGAGATGGCTCAGTGGGTAAAGTGATTGCTGTACAAGCATGAGGATCCCCCCCCCNGTCCAGATCCCGAGCACACACAGAAGTAAGGTGCAGTGGCATACATCTGTAATCCTGGCACCGGAGAGTGGATCCTGGGAGCTCAGATACTGGTGAGTCTAGACAAAACAGTGAACTCTGGGTTCAGTTAGAGACCTGATCTCCAAGTACAAGGTGGAGAGGGATAGAAAACACTGGATGGTTACCTCTGCAAATTCTCTCTCCCTCCCTCTCCTCTCGTTCCCCTGCACATATGAATGTATACTCCTCCACATGTCATACATAACCATACAACACACATATACACATAGACTTGGGACTTTTCACCCTCCTATATATGCACACAGGTGTGCACATACACAGTAAGAAAAGAGAATGTTTCACCAATATGAAAAAGTCCTCAAGATTTCCTTCATTCAATTAGATACAATTAAATAAAATACATGGGTAGGAAGTGCTCTGTTTAGGGAATTTTGGCAAGCATGTGTCACCATGACACAGGGTGGAGTTGTTCGTTATCCCATACTTTGGGTTCTTTCCAGTCAACTCCTTCTCTTTTGTCCATGACCAGACACCCACTACCCTAGGTCTATCTGTAGAGGAGTCCATTTGTATGGTCATTTGTTGTCTGGGTTTCTGTCCTGCCCAGTTTCTGTAAATTTTAAGTCACAGAGAAATCACATAGAGGTCTACATTAGTTATAAACTGATTGGCTCATCATCTCAGGCTTCTTATTAACTCTTTATAACTTATATTGGCCCATTGTTCTTATCTGTGTTAGCCACGTGGCTCCGTACCTTATTTGGTGGGGCAGTCACATCTTGCTTCTTCAGTGGCTGGATCAGGACTGCTGACAGAGCTTTCCACTTTCCAGAATTCTCCTGTTCTTGTCGCCCTTCCTCTACTTCCTGCCTGGCCAATCAGTGTTCATTTAAAATATAATTGACAGAATACAGACCATTGTCCCATAGCAGTCATTCTTGTGTTGGGGTTTTCATTGTTGATCCTGGCTGCTTTTGTTCCATACTGTTTTACTGTTTTGAGATGTCTATATGCTGTGTGTATCTGTCACTCATCCTTCAATTGTCCTTAGTGTCTTACCAGGAACACTCTGGGTTTTCCTTTGGATGGCATCTACAATGTCTCCATCACGTTATCATTGTGGCTGCTACAGACATTCTTGAAGAGGACATTGGTGAATGCGCTTTTGTTCCCCTTGGTTGAGTGCTTAGGAGAAAAGCAGATAGACTGCAGGGCACATGCATGTTAGAACATAGCATAGTTCTACACATGTGACCACTACATTGTCCCACAGGTGACGGGGGAGTTCCAGGGAGTTCATACTCTTGTCGACACTTAGTCTTTTTTATTTGGTTCACTCCAATGGGTGTCAAATATTGCTAGATTTTGGCTTTCAATTTGCATTTCCTTAATATCTATTGATATTGAGTTTTGCACACACAGTGGTGGGGAGATAGAATATTTCATGTAGCCCAGGCTGGCCTTAAACTTGTTATATAACTGAGGATGACTTTGAACTCTCGGTCCTAAGCCTCTGCCTCAGGTGTTTGGATTACAAACATGCACCATCATATCTGAATCTTATTTTTAAATTGATGCATATAAAGATAATATACATATATATAGATAGTTAATCATGTGGTTGTTATATAATATTTAAATCTAACTAAACAATACTTTGTCAAATATTTATCAATTTCTTATGGTATGAACATTCAAAATCCTTTTTCTAACTTTTGAAATGTATACTACTAAAATTAATGTTACCGATGATACAGTCAATTGAATTTGAAAAGTTATTAGTGCATATTCATTGCGGAAGTGAAGAGTTATACAATAATTTGATCCCAGTATATCAAGTTCTTTGACCATTTTCCTTCTCTTTGCCCTCTCCTGTCCTTCCCTCTCCCACTGGTCTCTTTCTTTTCCCAAACAGTCCTTTCTATTTTTATAGTGTGTGTATGTGTGTGTGTGAGAGAGTGTGTGTTTATGAGTGTGTGTATGTGTGTGAGAGAAAGTGTGTATGTGAGTGTGTGTATGTTTGTGACTGTGTACATGTGGGTATATGTGTATATGAGTGTATGTATGTATGTGTGTATGTGTGTGTATGCTTGTATGTGTGCGTGTTTCTTTATCCATTTCTCTATTGATGGGCACTTATGCTGATTCTAATCTGTGGCTATTGTGAATAGTGTGTCAGTGAACACGGATGAGCAGGTGTCTCTGTGCTGACTTGTATTCCTTTGGGCACACACCCAGGAGTGGACCAGCTGGATGATCTGGTGTTCTTGTTTCTACTCTTGTGAGAAACCTTCACACTGATCTCTGCAGAGAGTGTGCATATTTACATCTCCTTCAGCTGTGTATAAGCATTCCTTCCCCCCCTCACCCTTGCACCCTTGCCAGTGTTTTTGTTAATAAAGGAAAACATTTAATTGCAGTGGCAGCTTACAGTTCAGAAGTTCAGTCCGTTATCACCATGGTGGAGAGCATGGTGGCATGCAGGCAGGCAGACATGGTGCTGGCTACATCTTGATCTGAAGGCATCAGGAAGTGGCCGCTGAGTGAAGCTTGAACAAAGGAGACGTCGAAGCCCACCCCTACACTGAGGCACTTCCTCCAACAAGGCCATATTTACTCCAGCAAAACCACGACTCCCAATAGTGCCACTCCCTATGAGATTATGGGGGCCAAAGACATCCAAACTATCACAATAACATATTCCTAAATATATGAATGCGTTCTGTTCAGTTTCGTTTGTTTCTGATGATAGCCCTTCTGACGGGGTGAAATGGAACCTTAGTGTAGTTTTGATGTTCATTTCCCTGCAGGCTGAGCGTGTTGGTATTTGTAAGTGTATCCCATGCTTCATCTCTTGAGAAGTTCATTCATTTCATTTGTCTGTTTCACGATTGGATTAATGCCTTCTGTTTAATTTTTGAATTCTTTGTATAGTCTAGATACCAATCCTCTGTAGGTGTGTGGCTGGAAAAGACCATCTCCCATCCTGGCCTCTTCACTCCATTACCTCTTCTGCTGTGCAGGAGAATTTTAATCTTACTCAGTACAAGTTGTCAATCCCTGGTACTGTTTCCTGAGCGGTTCAAGTCTTTTCCAAGAAAGCCTTTTCTGTGCTGTGCCTATAGATGTTTTTGCATAGAAGTTTCAGGGTTCCTACTCTGCCGGAAGACTTTTAGGACTGCTAAACATTTTCCCTAAAGCAGAGTAATACGAAATCAGTATCCAGCATATCAGCAATCTTCGTCCACTCCAATAGCGAGCACTTGGAGAAAGAAATTTAGAAAACCATTTCGTTTGCACTAGCCTCAAATAAAATCCAGCTAGGAATAAACATAATTAAGGAGATAGATGTGCTCAAGGGTGCAAACTTTAAAACACTGAAAAAATAAATTGAAGGAGATATTACGTTTCCTTAAAGAGCCATCTTTTTGTGAACAATCTATTGAAGTGTTTTGCCAATTTTGGAAAAAAATTGTTTCTCATTTAAAATATTGATTTATAATTTTCTTGTGTATAGTACTGTCCTGTTTTCTGCATGGAATGCATTCCAGACCTTTAGTGTAAATGTAGAGAGTACAGATCCTATATATACTGTTTTCCCCTGTGTGCCATAAGTATATGTCTAGTATAAAATTTAATTTATAAATTAGAGACGACAAAACAGAACAATATTATAACAATAACGGGTAACAGGAATTTTCCGTAGGGACCGTAGTTTACTGGATCACAGGCGCTGTGACATCACAAGTCGATCTGAAAACCAGCACACCTACTAAGTGCTAATGGGAAGGTGGTGGTTACAGCATGCACACATTGGGCAAAGGAAGGATTCTTCTCTCTAGCAGGATGGAATGGGATGATAAAAGACTTCATGCTGCTACTCAGTTTGGTGCACAATTGGAAATTCCTTTTCCTGGAAACCACAACTTAAAATGCGCAGACTGTGCTTGATCTCCGGTAATATACTTAAGGAGAGTAAAACCTCGATGGGGATGGGGTGCAGGTGGGGATCTTTTCTACAAATCCAAGGTCCCAGATAGATGTAAACCTGTGAAGTGTTAGTTCATTTTCCTAATGGTGTTTGATGAGCAGCAAAAGTTAAGTTTGATGGAGCCCAAAATTTTCTTTTATGTTTTGAACATTTGTATTCTGTTGAAACAAACAAACAAACAAACAAAAAACCCTTTATATATCCAAGGTCGTTTTCCTAATCTACTTTCTGTCACTGTCGCAGACAGCATGACCACAAGAAGTCTGGGAGAGGAAAGGATTTATTTGATCTACAAGTCTATCATTGAGAAAAGCTGAGCTTGAAACTCAAGGTAGGCGCTTGAAGCAGAAACCACAGAGGGACTCTGCCTACTGGCTTTCTCCCTCTGAATTATTCTGCAGTCATTCTTATACAGCCCAGACCGTTTCTAAGGATGGCATTGCCCACAGTGAGCTGGGCCCTTCTACATCAATCAGCAATTGAGAAGTTGCCTCATAGAAATGGCCACCGGCCAATCTGATTGAAGCAATTCTTCAGTTGAGATTTCCTCTTCCCAAATGAGTATAGTCATCTTAATTTTTAATTTTTTACAACTATTGCTGTTTTCAGATTTTACACATTTAATAGCTTTAATTGTCAACTTGACACAACTTAGAATAACCTGGGAGGGAAGTCTCAATGAAGGATTCTCTACATGGGGTCGATCTGGGGGCATGTCTTTTGGGAATTGTCTTAAATTAATTGATGTATGAAGACTCAGCCCACTGTGGGCAACACCACCCCCTTGATATGGAGCAGTTCTGGAACTGTATCGGGGAGAAGAAATGAAACTGAGCACAAGCGAGCAAGCGAGCATGCATGCATGCATTTTTCTCGACTCTTGACTGCAGGTACATGTGAGTAGGTGCTTCAAGCTCCTCCTCGGTGGCTTCTCTGCAGTGATGGACTATGACCAGAATTGTGGGATAATAAAAACCTTCTCTCCCCTAAGTTGTTTTTGCCCTGGTATTTTATCATAGCAACAGAAATACAACTAGGACAGTGCCCAAGTACATACCATCTTCTTGAATTAAGGTTTGCAGAGGGAGAAAATGTCTTGTGTTAGCTTTTCATTGAGAAATACCCAAGTAGATTAACCTAAGGAGGGAAGGCTTGTTCTAACTCATGGTTTCTGACCATGGTAGGCTGGCTGCACCAGTTCTGGGCTGCTGATAGGCAGAGTGGGTGTAGCAGAGACATAGTGGATTAGAGCTGCTCACCTTATGACAATGAAGGAAGCACAGAGTGACAAGGAAAGGTCGAAGGACAAGGTGCATCCCTACAAGGCAAGCCCCAGTGACCGAATTCCTCCTATTCAGCTCCACTTCAAATAGCCCAACCATCTATAAATCATCAGGGAGTTACTATACTGATGAAATTAGCCCAACCATCTAGGAATCATCAGAGAGTTACTATACTGATAAAATTGTACCAATGATCCAGTCAGTTCTCAGTAATGCCACCAGGTGGAGACCAAACCTTCAACTCATAAACCTTCTGGGGAACCTTCATGCCTAAACCTTAACAGGTATCATGGTGTATTCTCTTCCCATAAACTATTCAGTATGTTACTTGCTATATAAAGATGAGGTGGAATCCTGGTGGTGTGAAATATAGGGTAACATCTGTCCTTGTTCCTTCGAGGTAGCTTCCACTGTACATTCCACTTAGACTCTCTTCATTATTTATTGCTTTAGAATAAGACTTAAAATCAGCTCGTGTCAGTCTCCAACCATAAACTGGTCACATATGTACTATAACTTTGCATATTTCATATAAGTGACCAGATAGAATATTGCATGAAATCATGTTGGAGTTACATGCCAATTTATGGGTAATATTTTTTCTCCATATATGCTGAGTCTTCAAATCTGCCAACACTGAACAATACCATTTAGTTAGGTTTTTAAGGTTTTTTTGCCAGTGATTTTTTATTTCAAAATATTCTGTTGATTATTGGCGTTCGTCCATATCATGAGTATGTGTGAGTACAGGTGTGCACGTACCGTGTCATTTGTGTGAGAAGGATCTGGACAACTTCTGAGAGCTGGTTTTCTCCTTTTACCATGGGATCCAGGAATTGAATCAGGTTTTGAGGCTAGTGCACATGTCTTTGTTTGCCTAGTCAACTCTCTGACCCTACTTTATTACTTTAATAGGTCGGTCCTGCATGTGGTTCATTAAATTCATTATTGCTTGATATTTTGGGGGTTATTAAAAACAATATAATCTTTTAAATTTTAAAATAACTTGAAACATTTCCAAAGTCATCGAGAGCAAAGAGAGAAATACAAAGATGTATTTCCAAGTAAAGATTCACAGGACACTGTATCTCCACCTGACACTTTAATACGCAACTCTAAGACCGGGGTTAGCCCCTGAGCAGTCACTGTGCAAGTGTGGACACTGGGGACTTGGCTGCTCTATGAACACAGCAGCTTCAGCCTGAGGCCTGGCAGATGTCCTCGCAGTTCCCTTTGTAAGGAAAGAATCTGCCCGAGCAGCATCCTGTGCTCAGTGACACTCACCGGAGAAACTTCCTCATCTGTCCTCGGCATTTGTAACTGAACAGGGTCTAAGATGGTTCTGTGGGCTCTGTGCCAGCATGAGTTTGCCTTTTGGTTAGATTAAACTCATGCAGCTTTGTCAGAAAACCACAGACATGAGGCCATCCTGGTATTATGCATGCTTGGCTGTGATCTTGTTCTCCTTTCTTGTGGTCTGATTGTCACAGCAGTGGGGTGGTGGGCATGGCTTCTGTTAAGCTTGACAGGGTAAATTTAATAATGTATTCCGTTGAAATGAGTATTGGGTGCAGTCATACTTAAGGCTGTTTTGATTGTTATCAAACTTTGAGTTTATTCCATAACACTATAGGATCATATATTTATATTTATTTTATAAATTTAATCATTAAAATCATTTCATTTTAATGTTCAAGTTGCCTCCTGCTTCACTGATGGAAGCACCTTCAAACTGGTTCCTATGTCTTTTAATAGGCCCCTATTCTTTTGGAGGGTGTTTTTATTTGTTTGTGGTTTTTAGTTTTGAGACTGGGTCTCTTTATGTAATTCAGACTGTCTTTGAACTTATGACCCTCTTACCTCTTCCTCCCAAGTGCTGGAGTCACAAGCAGGCTGCACCTCACAATGTAAATATCAATCAATACTGGCTATAATGAAGGGTCTTTCTTCTTAAGTCCTAAGATTATGTTGGAATTCAGAGTTTTACATTTATTTTTACAATTTGGAAATTAAAATTCTGTATATTTATGGTATACATGATATTATGACATATTGCATGCTATGAAATTACTAATATGTGATAATAAATGTTTGCATTAGCTCATATACTCATTTTCCTGCATTGAGAACTCTTTGCAATTTCCTTTTACATTATCTGTTGTTCCTTTAGTTATAGCCATCATCATGGATGGTGAATTTGTTGAACTTATTTTTCTGGGAAGCTGAAATTTTATAACTTTGATTGACATGAACCTAATATCTCCACTCTCCAGGCTCAACTTTATATGTATATAAACACAGGATTCATATTCATAGATTTTTCCTATTGCACTTATGTTCTTTGGCCCATCGATGCTGTGACACATGGAAAATTCTTTGCATTTTAAGGATAAAAGTATTTTATCACACACACACACACACACACACACACACCTTATTTTCTTTGTCCACAAAGCCTTAATGGACAGTTAAGTTTATTTTAGACCTTGGCTACTGTGGATAATGCCAAAGAGAACAAGAGAGGGCAGATATTGCTTAATGCAATGATGCAGTAGCCTTTGGATTGTGTTACCAGTATGCGAACTGCAGCATCAGAACGTGATTCCATTTTTAAATTTTGAGGTACTTCCACCATGTTTTCCATAATAACTGTGAGAATCTTTAGTCCTACCACTAATCTACAGTCCCTTCATTCACTGTTACCAACATGTGTTATCTTTCTTTTGTTGGGCACCAGTCATTCTAGCAGGCATGAGTCAGCATCTCCCTGTGGACTGGTGTGTATCTCCTAGCATTGCTAAGCATTTTTCCTATGCCTATTGCCCATTTCTATGTCTTTTATTTTTGAGAACTGACAGTTTGGTCTATTTTCCCATTTTAAAAAGTCTGCATTTTCCCGTAATTGAGTTTGAGTTCTTTACAGATTTTAAATATTAATCCATTATCAACTGTGTGGCTCACAAACGTTTTCTTTCATCCCATTGGTTGTCTCTTAGTTATCATTTCCTTGGCTGTGCAAAGCCTTTCAGTTTGATGTAATCCTATTTGTCTAGTTCTGCTTTTATTGCTGGTGGCATTAGGGATAGATAAAAAAAAAATCGTTGCCCAGAGTAACAGCATGGGACATTGGCCCTGTGTTCCTCTATTCATTTGTCAGTTTCAATTCTAGCATTTGACTTCAAATCCATTTGAGTTGATCGTTGTAAGTAGTATGAGAAGAAGGCCTAATTCCATTCTTAGACATGTTGATACTATGTCTTCCTAGCACCATTAAGAGTTACTCATTTTGCTTTGTTTCATTTTGTGTGTGTATGTACACACATGTCGCTGCCCATGTGTGGAAGTCAGAGGACTCTCAGGAGTCAGTTATCTCATGCTTTCTGTGAGTTCCCAGGATCAAAGTAAAGCACTTCTATCTGCTGAGCCATCATGCTAGCCCACCCAGCACCATTTGTTGAATAGAATTCTTTCCCCAGGTGTGTATACCTGGTATCATTGTCACAAGGATATTATCAGTTGAGTATGAAAACACGGGGCTGTTTCTGGGCTCTATGCTGTTCCCTTGATTTGTGCATCTGGTTTTATGCATGTGTGTGGTTCATGTATCTTCAGGTAAATGTGTGTGTGTGTTTGTGTGTGTGCACGCATGTGCAAGCATATATATATGTATGTATATATATATACATATACATATATACATATATATGTAAGGATCAGGGCTCAATGTCAGGGTTCTCTACTTGATTTTCTGAGACAGAGGGTTGTTTTTTGTCTTTTGTTTTTGGAACTTAGTTTCAGCTGGACTGGCTGACTGACAAATTCCCAGGATCAGCCTGTGTATGTTTCTCCTACATACCCAAGACTGAGGTTACACACATGTGCCACTACGCTCAGATTTTACATGTTTTCTGAAGGTCTTCGTACTTGCATAGTAAGCAGTTCACCCAGGCCTGTTTGTCTGTCTTCACGCTGGTGCTTTGCATTCTGATTGCACAGCTTTGCAGTATGAACTGAACCAGGGAGTGTGATGCCTCTTTCTCTGGCCTTGCTATTTGGTTTAGGGTTTGCTCTGACTTTTCTTTGCTGGCCTCTGGAGCAGGGGCCGATCCTGCCTCAGCTTTGTCAGGCTTTGCTGTGGCTTCTGTTGGGCTTTGTGCACCCCGGAATCACATGATGTGTATATGGGAGCAGATTTTCCTTCCAGGGGACCTGTAAGTGTTGGTGACATCATTTCAGCTCCCTGGGTTTCAGGAACAAGTTGCCAGCTCTTGGAATTCAGCTCTTTGCTCTGCCATACATTTGCCAGCTCAGTGGGATTCAGGAGTTTCTCTCTCCCCCACCCCCAGTCCTGCTTCCAAAACCCAGAAAATGTCTCACTTCTGTTTTTCTTTTCTGCTACCAGAACTTCCGAGTGTGGCAGCTGTACAGAGCTGGAAGGTGGCCGCGGGATATTTTACCATGTCTATTCTGCTTTTGCTGTTTAGTGACCGTGAGCCTGCATGCCTTGCCTCCTGGTTTCTCTCTGTTCTCATGAACTCCATCTTTTGAAGGTGAGCTCCAGCATACACTGGATCAGTTTCCCTAATCCTCCCATGCTAGCTCTCCACTCTCTGGACATTAGTATCATCCCACCAGGGAGGGTGGTACATTTTGAATGGGGAATCTTTCTCACATCTGCTTTTAGCACACAATTGTCAAGTGCCAGGTAGATCTATAAGAAAGTATTAAGAAGTATGTAGGTATAAATTTTCTCTGAGCCTGTAGTATCTTGGAATTCTAGCTTTTCATGTTGGCCTTCTATGGCCATCAATGTGCTTTCTTTTAAAGAAACTCAGGATTGTGCTCATCTTTCCTCCTCCATTGTTCCAACCTGAACAGCTGCATGTGTCACTCATAAAAGGGTTTCTTATTTCTAGAGCTTAGTTCTTGTGTGTTTGCATGTGTGTATGTGTAAGTATATTGTGTGAGTGTGTGCATGCATGTAAATGTGCATGTGATGTGGGATTCCCCTCTGTATGCTGTGAATAACACTGGTTAATAAAGAAACTGGCTTGGTCTGATAGGGTAGAACAGAGCTAGGTGGGGAAAACTAAACTGAATGCTGGGAGAAAGAAGGGCGGAGTCAAGGAGAAGCCATGGAGCCACTGCCAGAGACAGATGCCGAATGTTGGCTGTAAGCCACAACCATGTGGCGATACACAGATTAATAGAAATGGGTTAAATTAAGATGTAAAAGCTAGCCAACAAGAAGTTAGAGCTGATAGGCTAAGCAGTGATTTAATTAATACAGTTTCTGTGTGATCATTTCGGGAGTCTGGGCAGCCAGGAATCAACAAGCGGCCTCCCTAAAACATGTGTGAATATGTATGTGAGTGTGTATGAGTGTGCATGTGTGTGAGTGAGTCTGTGTGAGGGAGTGAAGTATATGTGCATGTACATGAATGAGTGTATTTGTGAGTAGGAGTATATTAGTGAATGTATATGTGTGTATCAATATGTATGTGAATGTATACATGTTGCATATATATGTATGTGTGTACATGTGTATACATGCTTTAGGTATATGTGTATGCGTGATGTGTGTATGTGTGTGGGAGTATTTGTTTATATGGTATAAGTGTATGAATGTGTATGCATTAGGCACACATGCCACGGTACACACGTGGTGGCCAGAGGACAACTTTGGGAAATCAGTTCTCTTTTTCCACCTTTACGTGGATTTGAATGATGGAACTCAGGCCACCAGGCTTGGGAGCCAAGCACCTTCACCTGCTGATCCATCTCACAGACAGCAGCAGCAATCTTTCATGAGCTCTTATGTCTAGTAAAGAAGGCAACCCACAGACCTTGTGAACCTAAATATCTCTGCGGCCATTTTCAGATGAATTGTTTTCAGTCCCAGTGCTGGTCTGATTGCAGCATTGACACCAAGTTTTTCATCTTTGATGTTTCCAGTCTTTGGTATATAACGGCCCAGACACGTTCATTCACAAAGAGTTGAAGTCTGTGTCTCTAGCCTCCGAGCCTTGATTCACCTTCTATGCAGGCTTATTATAGCAGTGCTTAACAGAATACCACTGACCTGGTGCCTTGAAGGACAGCTTCTGCAGATCTTGGCCGCAGTATGACAGCTCTGACTGGCTGCTAGACAACACGTCTCTCTTAGCTCCTTATGTGACCTTTGCTCAGCTCAGGAGACCGGTCCTGTTGCATGTATGATCATTATGCCCTAATGACCTTGTTTAATATTAATTGCCTATTTAAAGGTCCTATCTCCAAATACAGTCACACAGAGGGTTAGAGTATCAACACAAAACGGCAGGGGATACAATTTGTGTGTAACACCCTGGAAATTATTCAGGCCACGAGAATGCAGTGGAGGTGACAGGCATCACTTGTAAGCCCAGACCTGACAAGCACGCTAAGCACCTTCTACCTATGCTCTTTACTCCGCTCACAAGGCATGAACTAACCTGTTGACATCCGACAAGAGGATTAAGTGACTTGCTATCCAGTCACAAGGCATGTAAGATTTTGCTGCTGCCCACAGCTAGCCAATCACAAGACACATGTGGCAATGCCCTGAACTGACAGCTAGTCACAAAATATAAAGTCAGCTAAAGTCGGGCATGCAGGATTTTGTTCCAGCCAATAGTCAGCCAATCATAGGATACTGGAGGCTTTCCTCCAGATTACCAGAATGTGCCTGTTCACTCCCACCAGTGAAAAATAACAAAATCTTATTGTTTTTAAAGTTTCTTTTATATGTATGGGTATTTTGTTTACATGTATGTCTGTGTACCACGTGGGTGTCTGAGGATCACTGTTGCTAGAAATGTGCACTGGATTTCTTGGGACTGGAGTTAGAGACTGTTGTGAGCTGCCACATGGATGCTGGAGATGTAACCAAGGTCCTCTGGAAGAGCAGCCAGCATTCTTAAACACTGAGCCTTCTCTCCAGTCCCTAAGTCTTATTGTTTTAAACCATTGAGCACTTGGGGGGGGGTCTTTGTCACTTAGGAATATGTAACTGATGAAAACTACGTAAGGGGCTGGTGAGACGGCTCCGCTGATAAAGATTGTTGCTGCAGAATCTGAAGCAGATCCCTAGATCCCACATGGTTGAGAAACTGACTTCTGTAAATTGACCCCTGACTTCACAGGATGCATGCACAGGTGACTTCCCTTGGAAAATAAATAATCAAGTGTGATGAAAAGGAAAACTACCCACCAATTATCTTTGTAAGGGCAGTTTGGGGCCATACTTTGCAAATGGAGGAGCATTTTCTGTAGCTCTGGCAGTCTTCCTGCGGCTCCCGGTCATTTCATATGAGGCGAAGGAAATGGAACTACATTCTCACCGCTTGCCTTAGAGCCCTCTTGGGGAGATGCTGTTTTTATTTGGAAATAGACGGTGAAAGCCTGCTTCTCTGATATAATTAGAACTGGTAGTTAGTTGGTAAATCTTGCAGAAGAATTGGAGTTGTCTCTTAGCCTTGAGCTCTCTGCCTTCTCTGGAGAGCAGGCAGGGTGTTTCGGAGAGGGACGTGGGGGTGGGGTGGGGTGTTGGGTAAGGTGGACTTAGTAAGGTTTGGCTGGAGCCCTGTTTCTTCAGTGGAGGTCTTCAGTTTAAGAAAGAAGCACTTAGGAGGATATCCTAAGAACAGGCTTTCAGGACATAAATGGAATTTTAAAGCATTGTTAAAGAAATTTGTCAGTGCAGAAGGCTTTATTGTAGTTTTCAAAACAAACAAACAGGCAAAAAAATAATTAACCTATCTTCTGGGAATTGGATGAAATTAGCAGTTTCAGCCTCCTACCCCCAGAACCCCCACCCGGCTATATCCCAACTCCATCCATGTCTGACAAACATCAGGTACCACCTGCTGGTTGAATGTTTAAAGTGAACTTGGAACACTGGGTCAAAGCATGGTCAAAGTTAATCACTTTAAATCTGGCTGCAGAGGGTCTTTGTGGAAAAAAAATGATCATGTGGCCAAATAGCTCAAGGTGCATCTCTTGAGTTTGGAGAGAGAAGAGAGGGCAAGGCACAATCAGAAAATGGGTGATAAAAATGGGCCGGCAGAAGAGCCAAGTGGCAGCCTGGGAGCTCCAGCCTGGATGGAGCATTTAAGTTAGCCAGTGGACAGAGGAAGAGAGGCAGGGGGATAGAGGGATGCAGAGACAGAGAAAAATGGGGAGAGAATGAGAGGGGCTGAGTGAGAAGTGCCGTTGGCTGGTCAAGAGAATGATGGTGTTTTCAGACCACAAGGCGCTACAGTGCTAGGGTTCTGGCTGAATTATGTTTTAAAAATTCTCCTCATTGTGCCAAATATTCAGCAAATGTCTGACACCCACTTAGTTCAGGTGAAGGGTGGGGGTTCAGTGCAAAGCTGAATAGAGCGTGAGCTGAGCCACAGACTCATGATCTCAGCTGAACTGTGGGACTCTGAGCTGGAAAGGATCAGGTGACTGAGATACCTCCTCATCTCAAGGATCTGGGGAGGGATGCAGAACTTCTCGGTGGCATATGGGATGTGTCTTTGCCAATCTCATCTGAATATCAAGAGTGGGTGGCAAAGGGAATCTGGTGCCAGGATGGCATGTGCTTCGGTTTAGATATAAAGAAGGCAGAACCTTTGCGGGATTGGAAAGTGGGTGAACACTCAATGTCAGGAAATAAACACATTTTTTTTTCTGGAAGAAGGTTGCTTCAACAAAACTTTCATCATGGTCCCTTGCTCCTCACTAGTATAATTCAGTAAGGTGCAAGGAGATGCCTTATAGACTTCTCTGTTTTTATTTAGACTCAAGCCCCACTCTGTGGCTTTAAGTGTATGTTAGAAAGAGCTGCTCAGATTTCTTCTAATGGCCAGAACTAGTGAGCGTGACCCCTTTGACTGGTCAGGTTCATACACCCGTCATCATCTCCTGTCACTCTCATGCTGAGGTCTGGACAAGAGGAATGCCCAAGGAATTATTCCTCAGCACATTCTTTTAAGCTACCAGACTCCTTAAGTGTAGTATTTTCTCTGTTAAAATTTTCCTCATTGGTCCATGAGAGTCATTCAACTTCTCTCAGTGTGCACTTGAGATTCAGTGTAAAGAAGTCACCCAGGTACCCTTGTGTGGGGTAGATGAAAGGTGAGGTTTGTTTTTCTTTTTGGTACCATGAAGAAGGTTCTGTCATCAAAGAGCCAGCTTGTCAAGGTCTGCGGCATGGTGTTGGACTAGAATGAGATTCTGGGGTGAAGCTATGTTGTACTCCAGTGTCACATTCCCAGTGTCTTTGTTAGAATAGGTGATGACCTATTTTCTAGTGTTTTCTGATTTAAGAAAGGCAGGACATCTTGATGGATCCAAGGCCCAGGCCTGGTTGTTGGAAATAGACCTTTAAGGTGGAGTCCTGGGTACCTGAAAGCAAATTCTAAGCTCCTGGTTATGGGCTGGTAGCAGTACTCTCTGTTTCTGGGGTTCTTCATGCTAAGGTTCCAATATTGACCTCCCTGCTTTTTCATTTATCCTGTTATTAGTGACTACCTAACACCGTTGGGATTTGGCTTCTTTATCTGTAAGTGATAATTAAACAAGTAGTTGCTTTTCTTTAAAAAATTAAATAGTACAGCTAGCTTTCTACCCTAGAGATTCTGATTTAATTGGTTTGGGCTGCATCATGAACACTGGAATAAAAAGAAACAAACTTTCCCCCAAGCAATTCTAACGTGTGCCAGTAGGGAAACAAGAGAGAAGATGGAGAAAGAAAGCAGGAAGAGAGAGAGAGGGAGTGTATCACCCATTACCTGTATGCCTTTTGAAGAATGTCATTAACCTTTTTTCATTCTGCAAAATGGGAACACTAGAAGTAATGAACAGATATCTTAGTTCATTTCCTATTGCTTCAACAAAATACTCAACACCCAAGGTGATGTTGTTTATGAAAAATAGAAGCTAATCACATCATGGTTTGGGGACTATGAAGTCAAGAGGATTGTAACGATCTGTGCCTAGCATCTGTTGAGGGCTTCTTCCTGCTGACCAGAACGTGGCAGATAGGATCTCATTAAAGATGTAGCAAGCTGCTGACTCCATGAGTATGTAGCCTTGATGACCTGGTCACCTCTGAAAAGTCCCACTTCCAGTCTATCTGTATGACTCTGGGGAAGTAATTTCTAATACATGGCTTCTCTAGACAAACACTGAAATCCTAGTAACACAACTCCTGTGAGTGGTATGCGCCTGTGTTCATAGAACTTAGGGCAATATGTGTGCAAAGCAAGATTAATTAATTATTTATTAGGAATATAATTAGAATTACCAGAAATAGGTCAGATCCTTCACTGTTGAGGCATAAAATTAATTAAATTTCTGTCCTTTTATTTATCTATGTGTATATGTGTGTACATGTTCATGCACTTGGGCACATACATGCACATAGAGGACAGAAGTCAACGTTAGGTGTCTTCCTCAATCACTCTCCACCTTACTTTTTGAGGCAGAGTCTCTCATTGAACATCACTAATTAGGATAGAATGACTGAACAGCAAGGCCTGTCTTTGCTTTCTCAGCCTTGGGGTCACAGGTACACACCACCACACCCGGCTTTTGATATAGGTGCTGGGAGTTGAACTCAGGTCCCCACACTTGCACAGAGAGCACTTCGTATCAAAACCACTTCTATAGCCCCTGCTATTTTATTTCAAAGTATGCTGTTAAATTAAAGCAAATACCTATGAATGTTGTTAAATTTAGGGGTGGCTCTCGATGACTGTTCAGAGATGGGCCCATGCCCAAGTCAGAATGGGGAGTGTCAAAGCCCAGGTGTCTCTCATGGTCCTTACTGGTCACCACTTCCTTCAAAGACTCTTGTAATTTTATTCATACCACCATCTATTAGTTCCACCCCACTCCACCCCTGCACTGGAATTTTTTGGAAGAAATGAAGCTGTAATGCTTATGTACCTTTTGTTCTGATGTATCCCTGGACTTCACCTACCATGTTTTATGCAGTAGAAGCTTGCTATTCTGATTTCTTTGTAACTTTCCATCCCACAACTCTGCCATATGTTGATTTGTCATACTGTTGGATAATTGGGTAGGTTCCAATTTTGGGCAATTGTGAAAATGCATTTGTAAATATTCTTATACAAGCTTTAAAAATATTTCCTAAAGTGAAGTCTATTTTGATTTGCATTATTATAGCTAGCTATGTTGGCTTCACCACTTTTTGTTTATCATTTATTGTTTACTGTGATTTTATAATTAGGGAGGTCTGGGACGAGGGAGAAGGCTCTGTGTCTAAGTGCTCATCACGCAACTATGAGGACTGCAGTTTAGATGCCCAGAACTCATAAGAATCATAGGCAGCATGCCTGTAATTCCAGACTCTGAAGGATGAGGAAGGGCACCTAGAGAAAGCACTGGCAATTTCAACAGGCTCTGTGTTTGGGTGATAGACCCTGCCTCAGCTCTTAAGGAGGAAGAATGATCAAGGATAATTCCCAACATCAACCTCAGGCCTCCACATCCATGGACAGTCACCCACATTGGTATGTATCCACACAGGTACCCACAGATATGCAAACACACACACTCATACACACACCCCAAATGTACACACATGAAATTTGAAAGGAATAAAAATCTGTATGTGTTTCATAAACAGAACATATTTGATTATTTTTATCCTTAAAGATATCCTTTAATTAGATTAACAATCCATTGCCATTTAATGTTAATTACTAAAATATTTATGTCAAAATGTATAATTATATTTTTGCTATTTTTTCTGGATTTTAGGTTAATCAATTGTATTTGCTTTTTATTTTTCCACATTTGGAGGTTACTAGTATACATTTTCTTGTTTTAATTTAGTTTAAGTAACTATTATAATGTGCCACATTAACTTAAAACCTGCTATATGTGTTCGCTTTTTAAAAATTTCAAGAAGAGTTAGAATTTTATAGCAGTTTTTTGTCTTTTTAACCTATTAGATTTCCTGTGTATCATTGCTATATACTTTTGAACTAAAGGTATAGTAAACAGTATCTCCTAAATAGCTTTAATTATCAAACTGGCACAGTCTAGAGTCACTGAGAAAGGAATCTCAGATGAGAGATTCTCTGATAAGGTTGTCCTCTGGCGTGTCTGTGGGGGAGTGTCTTGATTGTTAGTTGATGAAGTAGGGTCCATCTCACTTTGAGCACAACATTCCTCAAGCAGATGGTCCTGAGTATTATAAGAAAACTAGCTAAACATAAGCCAACAAGTTAGCAACCCAGCAAGCACTGTTCTCTCACTGTTTCTGCTTCAAGTTCTTGCTTAAGTTCCTGTCTGGACTTCCCTTTGTGATGGACTGTAAACTGTAAGCTGAACCCTTTCCTCCCTAAGTTGCTTTTGGTTGGAGTTCATCACAGCAGCAGAATAAAGAATAGTATAAGATACAGCACCAAATATTCCAGTGTCAATATTCACCTAGCGGCTCATGCTCATTTATCATGGTTTAAGTTAGCTATGTTTCTGTTGTGTGATAAACACCATGATCAGAGCAATTTAAGGAAGAAGAAATTGTTTATTTTAGCTGTGGTTCTGGGGGAAAAAGTCCATCATGGCAGAGGGTGTGGCATCAGGCAGGCAAGGTGAGCAGGAAGCTGGAGAGAGAGAGAGAGAGAGAGAGAGAGAGAGAGAGAGAGAGAGAGAGA
>LOJH01005309.1:9844-28701 GCA_001685095.1 Ellobius talpinus | reverse complement strand
ACAGGGCAGGAACCTGGAGGCAGGAGCTGATGCAGAGGCCATGGAGGGGTGCTGATTATTGACTTGCTTTCTATGACTTGCTCAACCCACTTTCTTATAAAACCCAGGACCAACAGTCCAGGGATAGCACCACCCACTAAGGGCTGGGCCCTCCCCTATTGATCACTAAATGAGAAAATGCCTTACAGTTGGATCTCACTGAGGCATTTGCTCAACTGAGGCTTTTTCCTTTGATGACTCTAGCTTGTGTCAAGTTTGTCATGATATTTTGTTTATGTTTTGACAGAAAAGCTTGCCTGAAGATCAGAGTGCCGAGCTAAGCCACTAGAGGCCAGGCAGTAGTGGCACACACCTTTAATCCCAGGACCCTGGAGACAGAGGTAGACGGATCTCTGTTAGTTTGAGGTCACCCTGCACTACACAAAACTGATATAGCCTAAAGAAGAAACAGCGCTCACAAAAAGGTGATCCCAGTATTTAGGATCACATGCTTTTAATCCCAGTACTAGGGAGGTGGAGACAGAAGTGTCATGGCTGGGCGGAGAGAGGAATATAAGGTGGGAGGAGACAGGAGTTCAGTGCAGTCTGAGGCAGCATTCTGAAGCAGTCTGTCTGAGGAGCAGTCTGAGGACAGGATGGCCCCTTTGGTCTGAGCATGGGTAGAGGTAAGAACTCTAGTGGTTGTTCGTTCTGCTTCTCTGATCCTTCAGCTTTCTCACCCTGATAGGTGACTCTTGAGTTTTTATTATTAAGAACAATTAGAATTTGTGCTATAAAAGTTGACACACAAAACCAGCCAGAACATAACCACATTAATGCGTGTTGTTAAAGACTGCAGTAAATATTCCTAGATAGAATAGTGGTAAGGGGCGGAGAAATGAAATTAGCCCCCACGTTTTGGTGAATTTAATTACACTTTTGGATTATGGTTTTCCCTATGACTTCTCAGTTTTATATCCACCCCTGGTTTGGACAGAAGGGAGAGAGGTGCTGCTGTGGGGTTTCCCTTCCTGTGGAGAGGGTGAGCTTTGATAAAAACCAATCGTATCAGACCCTGCTAAAATGTTTTCTCTTGAGGATGGATTTCGTTAAGAAGAACAAAGGCCTTCTTTGCCATTCTCCTGGCAGTAAGCACGAAGAAAAAATGCTCCCCAAAGGGCGTGATGCTATTAGGAAGTGTGTCACTGGGGAGGCAGGCTTTGAGGTCTCATATATGCTCAAGTCATGCCAGTGTCTGAGACCACTTCCTGTTGTCTGCAAAATGATGTAGGACACTCAGCTCCTCCTCCAGCAGCATGTCTGCTTGTACACCACCAAGCCGCACAATGATGGTATTGGACTAGACCTCTGCCAAGATGTGAACCAACACAAGTAGATGTCTTTTCTTTATTAGAGTTCCCATGGTCAGGATGTTTCTTCACAGCGATGGAAACGCTAACTAAAACAATTCACATGGTAAATTTTGTTAAACTTTCAGAAGTGTGGGTGCTCCTCTGTGAGTGAGTTCCTCTGGAACTTTAGCCCTCAGACTTGGGGAAGCCTCTGGAAGACTATGCTGCTGTGGGCTTCCTTACACTCACTGCCTCTGTGGTTTTTTTCTCTTGCAGATTCTCATTCTGTGAATTGACGGTTTATGTCTCTCATTTTCAGGCTAGTGGTTTGCACTGTGGCCTCAGAAAAAGTTGTTGAACTTACAGTCGGGCCTGTTTTTCATTTTATTCTTAGGAAGAAGGTACAGCTTCTAAATTCTTTGCATGCAAGACCAGAGTTTGGAATTTTTCAGTTCTTTACAGTTTAGTCGCAGATATACAGGGAAATTGAAGCAGTATTCATGTAGCTATTTAATATCCATACCTACTTTTTGGAGGAAGGTGGTTTGGAAACAATATGGGTGTGATGTAACCCCACATTCCCCTGGATTATGACAGAATAAAAGGAAAAGAAGTACAGTGTGATTTGGAGGTGAATTCTGAGGTATAAAAAGTACAGTTTTAAAAATTATTCACTGCTTGGATTTATGCATAAATATTAATATGCAGAGGTGTATACACATGTGGAGGTCATAAGCTGATGCTGTGTCTTCCTCAAACACTCCTCATCCAATTTTTTTTGAGGCATAGTCTCTCACTGAACCTCATCAATTTGATGAGATTAGATGGTCAGTAAACCCCATGGATCTTTCTGATTTTGCCCCTCCATATTGGGATTCCAGGCATGTGTGGTCAAGCCTGGTTTATATGTGTGTGTTGGGGATCTAACTCAGGCCCTCATGGTCATTTGGCAAGAACTTTTCCAACCAAACCATCTTACCAGCCCTCAGTCACTCACTAGTTAGATTTTTGTTTCAGTCTTTTGTACTGCTGAAAGAGACTATTATAGACTATTTGTAAATAGTAGAAACTCAGTTTTCCGTTATGGAGTGGGGAAGTTCAAGGACTCAACTGGTTTGGTTCTTTGCCAAGAGTGCACACCGCTTCTGAGATGGCACCTTGATATGGCACCTTGATGCTACATTCGAAGCTGAGGAATGCACCATCCTTGTGTTACAGAGGGGGGAATCTCAAAAGGAACAAACCCCTTGCAGCAAGCTCTCTTACATGGCATCAGTGTGTTCAAAAGGCTAAAGCCTTGGGAGTTGTAACACCTCACAAAATGTTCAAACTTCCAACTTTGCTGTATTGGGGATTAAGGACCCAACATATCACTTTTGTGGATCCATTCAGACCATGGCAGCTTTGAAGATATAATGAGATGTGATTGTAGATACAACTCCAACCACAAACAGTGTGCCTGTGCCCCACTGATACTATGCATTTGTCTGGCACCCTCACTGTTTGCAGTTCGGAGCTCAGTTTGGTGGTAGGAGAAATATGATAGGCACAGCTGACTACATTTCTCTCTTACTTTCCTTGAATTACACAAAGATTATTTTCTTAAATAACAAAGTGTTCCAGAACAGTCACTATTTTACCAGCATGGTTTACCTTTTCCACATGGATTGTCATCTCAGAAACTCAGAAAATATTTTTGAAGATGCCTGCTCTCCGTGATAACTTTGCTGTTTGTCATTCAATCACCAATATGTGCCATTTCACTCACTTCTGTTCTGCCTCAGAGGAGCTCCCTTAGTACCTTGTAGCTATTGTCTCCTCTCATTATACACCAAACCATGAAAGCTGATGAACGCAAGGTTCAAAGATGCCATGAAGGCTCACGGATGAGAGATGCTGCCTTTGGTTGAGCGATCAAAATGGACCATGAAGTTAGCTAATGGCACTGAAGAATATCTTATGCCAACAGGAAGTAAGAACAGTTCAAAATTTTTTTCTTTATGCCATTTGGTCCTTATTCCACTTCACAGTTATTCTAATTGCAAAGTTTTCCTTTGCCATATTTATAACAGCCAAACAAATAACATTTGAAAAACAAAAGGAAAAACAAGCAAGATTTTGTCTTTGTGGTAGAAAAACTAAGTCACAGCCAGCGGAATCACATAAGCAACCTGAGCTTAATCCCTGGAATCCGTGTAAAGTGGAAGGCGAGAACACGCCACAGAGTTGTCCTTTGACCTCTACACATGTGCTGGAGCCGGTAGGCACACACACACACACACAGAGGCAGACGCACACATGTGTGAACACACACGTGCACACACACATGCACACACAGGCAGACGCACACATATATAAACACACACAACATATGATAATAAAATTTGCAGTTATAAAGTACGTAATATGAAATTTATTTTATTAGCCTTTCTCTTTGTTTTGTTTTTGTTTTTTGAGACACAGTTGGTTTCTTTTTGTAGCCCCACCTGTCCTAGAACTCACTCCGTATACCATGCTGGTCTTGAACTAAGAGATCTGCCTGCCTCTGCCTCTCCCTTTGCTGGGATTAAATGCTTGTACCACTACCACTTGGGCTATTAGACATTCTTAAATTTATGTTAGTGGAGGGAGTGGAACATGGGGGTGAGGAAGCCTTGAGTGACTATATAAGGACTGGATGAAGTCAGGAGTGAATGCGCGTTATTGACAAGAATCAGTGCCCCAGACCCATGGGAATAGGTAAAGCCTTCCTCCAAGGACCAATGCCCGAGACCCATGGGAAGAGGCAAAGCCCAAGTGTTTACAAGGTTGAGCAGTGTATGAAAAAACTAGTAACTGCTGCTTCCTCCTCCCTGATGACTGGAGACTGCTCCCCCCTCCCCCGCATAAGGCCCCTTCAGAGTTTGCTAGCCAACCTCTCTTTCTCTTGGTGTACATGATAAACCACAGGAGTTCTGGCTTGTAGCCCTGTTCCTGCCACTCTAGCAGAACGAGCAGAGCCTACCTGCTCTCAGCTATTCTGTTTCTGGGTGTCTGTCCTTTCTTCATTCCTTCGTCATGACGTGGCAGGTCAGTAGTGTTGTCTCTATCTACATCTGAAGGACAAAAGCTTGTAAAACTGAAACTGCATTTCTAAACAACTTCCCATTTTCCTCTGCCCTGAGCCCGGAGAAACCACCGTTTGCTTTCTCTTTCTATGCTTTTGACTGGTCAAAACCACACAGGAATGGAAACACACAATACATACCTTTTTGTGATATCCTGGTGATTTTGTGTGTAGCTGATTTATCTTAGGGCCACCTCACAGAGGGAGGAATGGGGGAACAAGATCATATTTATGTCCATGATGGATGAATGCCTGTTAAGATGTCTTGTCTTAGTCTTTTAGATAAACATATCTAAAATTATCTTTTAGATAAATATGAATGCAAATTGTCACATTGTCATTCTCCTGTGCGCGTTGTGTGACTCATTGTCAATGCCCTCTAGCCTGAAATCCTAAGGGGTACACATCTGAGGGACACTTGTGTGTTTTAACTGAGCTGCTCACTGGAGCAAGGGAAAACACAGACTGTGGGAACCGGATTGTACTTCAGTAATAGGATGGATGGTTCAAAAGACTTCCTCAACCATCTAGGCTTTCACAGGGAAAGAGCTGAGGGAATTTGCCTCTGTGATTGTTGTCAGGTACTGAAGATCACAGTCTGTCTGAGGGAGAGGGCCCCTGAGAGCAAGCATAAACTCTCCTGGAAAAGAAGTAGGCAGAACTCCTCCCACCAGCCCAGGCAGGGGGATGCAGAGCTCCTCCCAGCATTTGAGACAGAGGGACACTACTTTCTTGTGGTGTTTCTACATAGCCCTGAGTCTGGTCAGTGCTTGGAGAAAGTAATGAAGCTGTCTTGTTCTCTTCCTCTGTATGATGGTCTCAGGATGTCTTGTTTGATGTTGATGTTCTATGAGGTTGTTTATATTCAACAGGGGAGCATGCTCCTCCCTTAAAGGAACATGGAAAACATGAAATGAGACAAACATCCAGAGTGTGGAACAGATTAATTTGGAGTGAGAACTTAAATTAATAAGAGTGGACTTTCATTATCTCCCCTTCTCTCCTGGGGAACTAATAAACGTCTTTTTTTGTTCACTACAGAAATGCTTATTCAGTAAAGATGTTTACTGTGATGCAATAGTGAGTGGACATATGTAGCCTCTGACAACATGGCTGCCAGACAGCTCAATAGGAAAAGAGGGTGGACAGTTACATGAAAGGTGACCGGAGGTACTCCTGCCATACGTTGGCAGTGTTGGGAATTGTGTCTATGTTAAAGTGATGTTTATGACGATACCTAATCGATGAACAAGCATTATCTGGAGAGAAGGGGGGGATAATAGAACAGAAAAGTCTCTCACTTTTTAAAAACATTTCCATAGAGAATGGTTTCTTTTCAATCTTGCACAAAATTTTGGGTGCCCCTGCAGCAGTGATTACAGCTCACTAATTAATTAAATAGTGAGGACACAATGCTGCGAGCGTGTGACATGCAGCACATTTGCCCGCGAGATTAGTGTGATCACTGTTTGAGCATAGCCTCTGTTTACTGTATGCCCTTGGAGTTCCCACTGCCTGCTTGGCTTCATGCAGCACACAGCTGTTCTGTAGCGTGCCTGATTGGGTGGCTCCATTTGCCCTTTCCTTCCTTGGCTTGTGAGTGAACCCACGGATGACTAGTAGCAGGAATGAAGCAGTGGGAGGAACTAATTGCAGAGTCCTTTCCTAATTTATCCGTCTGAAATATCAACTGCTTTCTTGCTTTCCATGTCGCTAATGTACAGCGTTAGGAGCACTGGAAGTCTGTTATGGGAACTTCTGGTCAGACATATTCCATGAGCTGTTGTGAGGTATCTTAATACATAAGCTTTTTGGGAAGGGGCTATCAAATACATAAGCCCAACTATTTTGTGGCTCCAGGATGACCTCTACCATCGCACACAATTTCCAGAGAAATAACTGGACAAAGGAGACCTTACTGCCTTGTATCTTTTTCACTGGTGAAAAGTACTTCAATATTATCATCTATCATTAATAAAACAAAACCCAGGAAGCAATGTTGCTGTTTGAATTGTTGACTGGCATCTGAAAATGCTTAGCTTGCAGATAAGATGTCTGAACTGTTTATTTAATTAGTCAGTCAATCAATTCATTTATTTGTGCGAGGATTATAGGTGTATCTTACCTTGTTGTTGTTTTAAATTGTTGTTTTAGTGAATAAGCAAACATGGTTGGCAGTATCCTATTGATTAAAATCACCTTAGCTAATGTAGCTCTATTAAAACATTGGCTTATACAGTTTGCTGGAAGTCTCTGATGAATGTTCCTCCTCTTGGTGGGTAGAAACCTTCAGTTGGTCTGTGTCAAGTGTTGCCCTCTGTTAAATGGCAAGATAAACGGATGGGTGTTTGTCTTCGAGAAGTGGTACTAATAGGTACAGACCTGGATATGGTCAAGGACGAAACTTCATTGCTGCTTTTGATAGATGGCCCCCATCATGAGAGCTCATTTCAGGTATGAGAGAAAAGGCAAAGGCACAAATGTATTCATATTACATTGAACAGATTTAGGCAAGTGCAGGAGGCCATGTGAATTCTTGCTGAAAAGGAAGCAGGGGCGGGAGTGATTACCCTGAGCTGGCTGGGTGGTTTTTATGATAAATATGGTTCTTGAATGGGCTTTGAAGAGTAGAAAGTAGTTCAAATAGCAGAGATGGCTAAATGCGGGAAGATGAAGACCATTCTAGGACTTAATGATGGTGTTGAACAAGAACACAATGGTAGGAAGAAAGTGGCAGCTCCATCTACCTAGCCTATCTCTGACCTATTATTACATTTAAGTAACTGTTTACAGGCACAGCCTTACCATTGCCCTTTAGTTGTTTCTGGGTTCTTTGTTTCTTTTATCTTTTGCTGTGCTCCTTTGTGCTTTGCTGACTTTTCTGTGGCAGTGTGCTCTGATTCCTCTGTCTTACCTTCGATTTATCTTCTGTAGGTTTCTATTTGTGGTTATTATAAGGTGTACACTCAGTTGATATTAAGCTGACAACTTCAAATCCTTGCAAAAGTTCTACACTTTTACTCTCCCTTCCACATTTACACACACATGCATACACACACATACACACATGCATACACACACACATACACATGCATACACACACACACGTGCATGCATACGTACACAAGCACACACATGCCCTGGCTAGCTTGGAATTCCAACTTTACATTTTGATGTCATAATTTACATGATTTTATATTTCATGTTTGTTGACAAGCTATTGTAACTATAGTTTTATATTTTATTTGTATGACTGTTTCACCTGTTTTTCTATAAGTGACTATGTGCATGTAATGCCAGGGAGGCCCAGGAGATGGCTTCAGATCTCAGGACTGAAGTTACTACATTTGTGATTTATCCTGTAGGTGTTGGGAATTGAGCCTAGACCCTCTGGAAGAGTAGCCAGTGAGTACTCTTAACTGAAGAGCCATTTCTCCAGTCCCTGTTATTATAGCTATGGCTTTGGTTCTTAACATTAGAGCAATATGTTATATATCACCATTACAATATTAAAGTATTATGAATTAGGCTACACATTTGCTCCTTGATTCTGTATTTACTTTGAGTTTTATACTTTTGTCTTTCCCCTGTGGGAAAAAAAAATGGCATCTTCTTGCTTTAGCTTAGAGATTCCGGGAGTAGGAGACGGCTTGTTCATTCCTGGCTGCCCAGACCACGAAATAATCATTCAGACTATACTATTTAAATCATTGCTTGGCCAATCACTTAAGTGTATTGCTAGCTAGCTCTTATATCTTTGGTTAACACATTTGTATTATTTTATATTTTACCTGAGGTTTGTGGCTTACCGGCAAGGTAACGTATTTCCCCTCTGGCGTCTCTCTAAGTTTGCCTACTCTCTCTATATAACTTTTTCAGCCTGGCTGTATTCTGTTAAGCCATTGGCTGAAAGCAGCTTCTTTATTAATCAATAAAAACAACACATAGACAGAAGGGCTTCCCACACCAGATTCCCCTCTATATATGCTGTGAGGCATATGTAACAACTGTGGAATCTTTTAGCCACCCCCCTCCACATTTCCTGCTGAGAAATCTGTTGATGATAGAAGAGATGCAACCAACCTTTCTGTCTTGCTGCCTTCACAAGTTTCTGACATAGAGATTAACTTTACCTCTGAGCAGGAGCGCACTGAAGCATATTTTGACCCTAAACCTAGAGAGCCACGGTGTGTGTAAAGGTTTGCAACGCAAAGGAAAAGGTGTTTATCAGCGCAGACAGACGGCATCCACAGCGATTGACAGTTTAGCAGTTCTAGGCTGGGAGGGCTGTTAGGGGTCCAGCAGCAAGGGTAGCAGTGGGGACTCTCCAGTGCATACGGATGGCTGCAAAGACCACCTGCAGATATCTGCTTGGTGACAAGTTTGGCTGCAGGCACATGTACAATTGGAAAGTTAGGGAATGGGAGGCTCAGAAAATGTAAAGGCAAATAACTACCCTTGGCTACAGCCGATGGAGCCCTTTTGACAGCAATCTTTTAACTCTAGGACAGCAGAGTAGTGTGAATCCACAGTGGTGGAAGCTGCAAGGCATTTGCAGCAGCTTCTCAGGCCATTAAGGTCGCAGAAGAGTTGGCTCCTGGGTCCTCTGCATAGGAGACTCTAAGGATGGCTGTGCCACCTACTATATTGCGGATACCAATATCACCTGCTCTCTTTTGCTCGGGGCTCTTTCCCGATGTGCATTGTGTTGTTCTGCCATAGTGATCTGGGGAGAGTGGAACCAAGTGAGTCTTTCAAACAGTGCCCTAAATGTTTATGGAATATGGTTGTTCACTCAGCTCTTGTTTTGCTGAAGAAGGAAGCTCATGCACAGTGTAGTTTCTTCCCAGCAGAAGTGGTGATGGGCACGGGAGTGGTGGCATTCAGAGAAAATGAAGCATTTTCCTATTCATTTTGTGGCATTTTACTTGGGCATATTTTCTCCTTTTCTAATCTTTTAAAATAAATACCTGAGCAATTGCATAGGTATTTTCCTACCCAGATAGGAGAAATGTGGTGGGAGAGATGTGGTTTTTTTTGTGGGGGAGGGACATGGTGAAATCTGATATCCTACTTCACCATGTTTCTGTTGTTGCTGCTGCCTGATTAGAGGTGTGATTCTAAATTCCAGTCTGGTGGGTATTGTCTCATCTTTCAAAGATATCTGAGGGGCTGGAGGGATGACTTAGTGGTCAAGAGCTCTTACTGCTCTGGCGGAGGACTTGAGTTTTATTCCTAGCACTCATAGCTGCCTATAACTCCAGTTTCAGTGATTTGACACCCTCGTCTGGCTTCTACAGGCTCTTAATTGTATATTGTACACATAAACATATGAGACTCATGCACATACATATAAGTCAAAATAAACATCTTTTAAAAATCTGTACCTTAAAGATTTGGATTTGTAACTTTTTAAAACCATACATGGTAAATTAAAGATCTTGAGGTACAGAATCTGAGTGGACATAAGAATGGTTATGAAAAAGGATAAGGGGATTGGCTGAGAGCAGATGTGATAGTGGAGGACTGGAGCTGAAATGCTAGGGGGCGGGGACATGAGCGAAGATACCTTGTAGTCTCTGAATGCCAGAAAAAAGATAAGGAAGTAGTAGAGTCTCACTTGAGAGTCCAGGTAATTGGACCTTAGCCCTTTAAGACTCATTGTGGATTTCAGGTCTCCAGAACTGTAGGACAATATATTTGTGTTTTAAATCTCTTACACCAACAAATAACTGGTCCAGATACTATCTTGAGTCCTTTTATATTTTATTTTTATTTATTTTTTCTTATACATCTGAGTGATTTTTGGGGGGAGGGTGTTAAGACAGGGTTTTGCTGTACAGCCCTGTCTTGAAACTCTCTGTAGACCAGCCTGGCTTTGAACTCAGAGATCCACCTGCCTCTGCCTCCCAAGTACTGGGTTTGAAAGTGTGCGCCATCCCTGCCCAGCCTATACAGAGCCCTTTTACTCTCAGAAATAGCTTGGTTTGGTGACAAATTGTGTCTTTGTGGAGAGGCCACAGCAACACACAAATCCATTTTTCAGTCAGGAGTCATTTAGGGAGTAACATTTAGGCCTTTCTACTGTATTGGAATTAGCCGCTGGAGGTCTGAGATTGGATCATCTAAATACACTCATGGGAAATTACTAACTAACTAGATTAATTGGAGAGGAAGCTGAGGGTCAGAGGGCAAAACAGGGAGATGGATGAATATTATGTCTTTTTTCTCAGCAGCCTCCTGTGCTCGTACTGAGATGGGATCTTAACCAAAGGCGCAGGGTGAGTTTGTTCTGTTTTCTGTTTCTGTTTTAAAAATAGGAGTTATGGTGAAACATACTCAGGGATATATTTTTGGAAAATTGAGAGCATTTACCTTTTAGATGCTTGTAAACTCTTAGGAGGTTCATTTTCCAGGAGCAAAGGAAGAGGGCGTTTGCTTTAAGTGATCTCAATTCTCGTTTGTACTTACAAAGTGTAGTTAGTGCTGATACCAGTAGGTCTCTTGAAGTATTGTGCAGAAGGAAAAGACCCAGAGTCAGTTTCTATAACTTTTTTTGTAGCTTGAAGAGTTATATTTCTCAATTGTTTTTTTACATGTTTTAATTCTTCAAGGGTTTCCCTCAAACTTCCTAGAGAGAAATTCTTTGTAGGAGAAGTAACTTAAGATGGCAACTCATTCATATGTAGGCCATAATGGTGTCTTGTCCCAGTTTATGATATAATAGATATAATTCTCTCCCATGATGACTAAGTAAAATAGTAAAGTTACTCTTCTGAAAAGCTATTTCTGTTTCTTTATTTCTTGAGCTTTCAGATTTGTTCAAATGCCTATATAAAATGAGTGGTTCAGTTATACACTAATTTTAGTTTTCAGTATGGTATTAAAAGATTTATTTTTTATATTTTAAGATTTTCTAAAAGAGACTTTAAGAAAATTATCACTTGGATCTCTAAATGAAATGTTTTTATCCCTTGTTACAAATCAGTTAAATAAGTGTCCAGGAAAGAATTTTTATCCTTTGTTTTTAATCAACTGGATAAACTGTAGGAAAATCAATAGAATAAGAAAAAAGAGAGTGAAATAGAAGTGAAATAAAATGCAGATTATGAAACAATATCAATTGCAGCAGTAATTCATGAGGAAAACTGAAGTAATTCATGAAGAAACTCTAAGTCAGGAATTAAAGAAATATAATCCATAAAAGTTTAAGCATGGGTTTATTATTTTTACTATAGGATTTCTTTATAACTATCCAAAACTTTAGAAGTAAAAAGTTTAGATCAAATATGAAAATAACATAATGTGAGTGGATATTTGGAAAAGAAGAAAAATTTATAAAAGCCCATATGAGGATAATGGAGAATATGAAAATGAAATGGCATGGACAGCGGGCACACACTGAACACTATGGATGTAACCCTTAGCCAGCGGGCACACACTGAACACTATGGATGCAACACTTAGTGGCCTGAGAATCCCAGTTCCAGAGGGAATAGGAGCCTCTAGGACAGTTTCCTCAAATTAAACGTTTCCAGTCTTCATTGTTTGAATTCCTTGGAATCAATAAGTTTTCTTCAAAAGAAAAGCAACCATGGAGCGGAAGCTACCCAGTGTCTCCTACCTCATACATTCAGAGATCTCTTCTAAAGCTGAGCCTGCCAAAGGGGATGACCATTGCGTGGAGAGATTCTATCCGTGGGTCGCTGTGGACATCTTGTTTTGAATGGAGACAAATGATCTAGTGTACAAACAGAACTGAATGTCTTCAGAATTTGAACTCCTTCACGTACCTGGAGTTGCTTATTAGTCTCTGTATATAGATTTTGTATAACATCAAGCTGAATGTTTTGGATTGTAGACATGTATTTGTAATTCATAGGCAATATTTGTTTGTATCACATTAGGTGCCTTAGGTCACAGTTGCTGTGATGGAAAACCATGGCCAAAGCCACTTGGGGAGGTGAAGGTTTGCTCACTCACGTTTCCATATAGCTGTTCACCCTCAAAGGCATTGAGGCTACGAACTCAAGTAGGGCAGGAGTTTGGAGCCAACAGCTGATGCAGGGGCAATGGAGAGGTGGTACTTACTGGTTTGCTCCTCATAGCTTGATCAATCTGTTTTCTTATAGCACCCAAGACCACCAGCCCAGGGGTGGCACCACCCACCAGAGTCTGAGAATTCCCCCACCAATCTCCCTATAGTCTTGCTTGTAGCCCAATCTCATGGAGGCGTTTTCTCAAATGAGCTTCCCTCTTCTCCAAGTCTAGCTTGTGTCAAGATGACATAAAAGCAAGCCAGGACTCTGAGGGGGTGGAGTTTATGACAGCCAAAGTCAGTCATTTAGCTTAAGCAGATGAATAAGTGGGTCACTCGCAAGTCACATAAATGCTAAACAAAATGTTCTGTAGTTGTATCTGACTGAAAGTAAGAAACTGTATAGTCACGTGATGTAAGTGTTTTATATTTAATATATTTATGTGCTTATATATATATATATATATGCCACTGCAGCTAAGAGCAATTACATTTATGAAAGGATTGAACTTGTAAGTATAAATTTAAATATGCTTTAATAAATTTCTTTAATTATTTCATAGTTTGCATCAGCATCTGTGGGGGACTGATTTTTAACAGTCATGTAATATAAGCCTTAATTTACTAGGAGTAGAATAGAAGGTCATATTAAGTAGGTATGTCCACACACAGTCATGAGAAAATTCATAAGAAGGAAAATATCTACAAACACTAAATATAAGCAGGTTTCAAATCAATAAATATTCCTTAACGATCAGAAAGAAATTCCTGTTGAATTAGCTCAATGTAAACTTAACTTATTAGAACTCATTTCTCTCTTAAAATACGAAAAGTACAGCTGTAAAATAACGTTTTTTGGATATAGTCAATATGGAAATCTTTGTGACAGCACACACACACACACACACACACACACACACACACACACACCTTCAGCTAATAGCTGGCAGGGTCTTGTACATCCTTTACCAAAGATTAAATTTGCTGCATTTATATATCTGGATAGAACCTTAAAAATGTCCATTCTTCACTCTTTATTTTGTAGTTTGTAACTTGAACCCCAAAAGGTAACGTTACATAAGCAGTATAGGAAGCCACTAGGTGGCAGAAATTGTCATGCTGAAGGTAAGCAATGCTAATCACAGGATATTCCTTTAATTAACATTTATCGAGTAGGGCAGGATATTTGATTCTGTCTTGGTATCATAGATTCAGGGAGGCTCTATGGAATCATGCAGGAGAACTAATCTAGGCATCCAGAGGTCTCTGGTTCTGTCCTGACTATGGAGCCTTTGGGCAAGATGTCTGCTTACAACACAGCTTCAATGTCTATGTCTGCAAATAAGGATTGCAGTATATAGCATGCTTCAAGTAATACATAATCGTGTTATGTAAATTATAAAACACATATAAGATACCTTCACCATCTTCTGAGTCAATCTTTTTAGATGTATCTAGGCCAAAGCAGATTAAGTTTGAAAGAATATTTTCACTTTTTCAAAACCACAGTGGGAAAATAACTAATGAATTTAAATCCCTTGAGACTGGTGAACTGTCAAAAAACAGCTTCAACAAAACTAGTACATTCCAGGGTAGGAACGTGAGGATTAGAATTACTAGGCAGAAGGAACAGAGATATAGGAGAAATAAGAGGCAGAAACATAGTACAGCATAGGGAAGGGACATTCAGTGAATACTGAGTCCACCTCGTTTATTTTCTACATGCTTAAATACTTCGCTCCATAAAGGGGGGGGACAACAGACTTCATTAACATGACACAAGGAATAGACTTGAATTCTCCAGCCTTTGGTCTACTTCAACACTCAAAATACTAATTAACCACACCCTAGGTCAGAATCTCTCCTTTGTAGCCACACCTGTTGTCAACAACGTTGAGAGCACGAGAATAAGCTCAAACTCTCTGACCTCCAGTGAAAGCAGAACAGGCTCACAGCTCTGTGGGCCCTGACAGCGAACACATTGAGAGAACACCCAAATCTCTAGTGAAAGGTTCGGGTTCGTGTGTGACAGAATATGCCTCCACTGTATGCTCATGAGCAAATGTCTTTTCCACAGACAGTAAGTGAGATGCTTATTTGTAGTTCCTCCTCCATGCAGTTTGTCTATTTCCAGAAGGATCTAGAAAGTTCTTCGGCTGAGGTGGTTTACTTTCTTTTCTGAAATAGCCGCCAGCCCCTTGACATGACTCATTTTAGCTGCTCTAACGAAATGTTGTGGCTTGGGTGGTTGTGGACAAAGTCATTTATTTCTCACCTTTCTGGAGTCTGAAAAGTTCAGGGTCAAGGTGACCGCCTATGTCCGTGTTTTGTGGGGCCCCTATCTGATTCACAGATGAAGGGTTCTTACCCCGCTCTCACATAGTAGGAGGAGGGGAGGCAGCTCACTGTGCCTCATTTATAAAGGCATTGACCCATTTTAAATCACCCCTAAAGTCTCCATGTCCTAAAATAATCAGATTGGTGTTCAGGTTTCAATATACAGATTTGGAGAGGACGTAAACTTCCATTGCACAGCACATCTTTGTAGTTGTTGTTGTTATTAAACCCTATTATTTTATCTTATGTGTATGGGTATTTTGCCTATGTGTATGTCTGTATTGCATGGGAGTGCCTGATGTCCTTAGAGGCCAGAAGATGTTAGGTTCTCTGAAACTAGAATTGTGGATGGTTGTGAGATGCTATGTGATTGCTGAGAACCTGGGTCCTCAGGGAGAGCAGCCAGTCAGCTCAACCACTGACCACATAGCAAATTTCAGTACTCGACAGGTGCTTATTGTATTCCAGCTTTTGCCTTGTTTGGGCTGTCACTTTTCTAGTGTTTCTCATGTGCCTTCTTTTTTTCTATTGGTGGGATTTTCTGATCCATGCCTATGGATTTAGCCCTGCCTACCTCAATTAAACAACCAGTCAATCAGCCAGCCAGTCAGTCAATCAATCCTGCCCTTAAACAGGAGAAATTGATTAAAGATCTACTCGGTATTGTTATTTACATCCGCGCATGGGTTTTGGCAGCCAGCCTACATCTTGTTGAAGACTAAACTGTCAGGCTGTGCCCACGTTTTTGTCTCTGAGAATCTGTATTGTGAGAAACTAGTTTCTCCTCTTTAAATCTTCTTCTCAAATTATAAGTTGTCAGCATTATTTAAAAAGGTGGTTATTGCTATGGTGAAGATGCATTGAGAAAATCCTAGAAAGCCATCCCGAGGAGTCCAAAGAAAGTTAAATGGTGATTTATCTTTGGATACCTATTCCCTCACCAAGTTAATTTCAAGTCCTTCCCAGGGGCACTGTGCTAGAATCCAGACCCCTGTTCCATGGTTCTGTTGCTTTCAGGGATCTTTGATATCAACTTTCTATGTGCTTTGATCTCTAAATTATGCATGTGCTCAACTTAGTCTCAATGATTGATGTGCTCTGATTATATCTTGCTGGATGTCTTTGCTGATTATCTAAAGCAACACATTCTGTCCATCACTGTGTTGGAAAGACACAGCTTTGCCATCTCCCCTATCCAGTCTTATGTCATTCTCTTCCTTGTCTCAACTGAAACCTGTTCATTTCCCAAGTGTCACCAGTGCCCACACTACTGCTTCTGAAAGGCCATGATGGAGGGGTGGAGATGGTTAAAGTGCTGATGGGCATAAGTGCACTGAAAGTCTTTTCTATGGTTTAGACCATTCTTTGGATATCTGTGATAAGAGAAGACACACAAAGTAGCAGGATAGCAAAATAGTAAAGTTCAATTTTTCCTTCTAGTTATTTTCTGATTTATATCAATGGAGCAGTTTGATTAATTCAGGAATCCTGACCCCCCATTCCCCTTCAACACTTATAAACCTGTAAATGAACCTTTTCCTAAAAGTAATATTACATAATGTGTGCTCAACGTCTTCGTTTGAGCCCCTTGGGAAGCAGACTCTGAGACAGATTTCTCAGGTAGTTTACTGGGATGTGCTGTCAAGGACAAGAGGGGGACTGGTAAGAAACATAGATATAGGAAAGGTCTCAGCTTCTATCACAAAGAGCTGTAGAACTGACATAATCCTTTAGAGTTCTGAACCGAGGCAAAAGGGTCTGGTCTTTCTCCTTGCACCTTGCATAGGCCCTGGGTGTGCTGTCCTAACAATGTATATAATTCCACTGAGGCGAGAAGCATATGTGTGACACAAAAGGATCCACCTAGATGGCTCATCACAGCATGGACCTACTGGCAAAATGCAAACATATGCTGTATAAAAGTCTATACCTGGACATTTGCATATGCATACACACAGCTAGATCAACATTTGTTGTGCGGCCTTGACCTCACCACCGGCTACCAGGATCTTTTGATTCAACTGCAGAATTCCTCAAGAGAAAAGTTCACTCCATTTCAAAAAGAAATCCTTCTGGAATTCTCAAGTTCAAATCAGGCTATTTTATAGTCAGCATCAAAAAGTCATTTTAGAGTCTTAAAAATAGCATTCTCTCTACCTCCACATTATTACCACTACCCCATAGTCACACCAAAAAGCTTTTATAATAAATTATCTGAAATGTTTCTAAAGGCAGTTCTTTCATAGGGAGAACAATACCCTCATGTGCAAAAATCTATATCTCAGCTAATGGCTAAGGATTACACCGACTACAGGCATAATGAGGTCACTGTGTTCGGTTGATATAAGGATAGTCCTCTTTAGCCTTTTGGGCCTAAGTGTCAGAGTGGTTATTTCTCTGTCTTAAAATTCTATATTCTTCTTCACTTGTAATAAAAAATTCCATTAAAGTAGCACTTTGGCCATAATCTCTAACCCTGGAATCAGTTGTCTAGTTCATTTCTGCTCCCAGTTGACAATGTATGGCTATATATCTATATCTTCCTTTAAAAAAGGTTTCTGATGATGCCTGATTCATACCAATTCCTATTTTTATTATAATAAATTTGTTACTGAATGAGCCTGGCTAATTGGTTTCCTACCTTTATGAAGTGAACTAAAATAAAGTTTTATGTTTTGATAAATGACGTCTTACAGTAGCCATTGAGATGAACATTTGGAAGAAACTGTATTAAAAGTAAAGTTGTTTGAAGTAATAAAACATGAAACAAATTGGTTATTGAGAAACAGGTGTTTTTCTACACAAGGACTGAATTCTTTTTATTTTTTCTGCTGCTTTGCCAGGAGAAGGGTAAGAGTCTCCACTAATAGCAGTGTCTAAGCCACACAGAACCAAAACCTTAAGTCCTCCCATTAGAACTGTTGTGAACTCATTTTTATTGTTTGCAATACAACCATCATCAGTGACTAATTATGCTTTTTGACACTAATGATGAGTGTTAGAGAAAGTAATAAGGTAAAAGGCTAAGGTAACGGGAGGAAAGCTTTTGAGAAGTCTTCAAAGATGTTAGCAGCTAGCATTTCCTAAGAGCTTAATAGGCTCAGGAAGTGACCTAACAGCTTTAGTGCTGCAATAATTGTATAAGGCAGAGGTTAATTCCAAAATTTCTAATAAGGAAATCAAGGTATAGAAAGAATAAGAAACACAGTTGGCAACTTGTGGTTTTAGGACAAGCAACTTCATTCTACAGTTAGATCATAGTCACTTCTAATTAAAAGGCTACTGGAAAGTCCATATTTGCCCCACATTCCTCTATTTTGTGATATCTCATGTGTGATAAAAATTATTCTGATTTTTTGAAATATAAAATAATAAAAAAATGATTATTAAAAAAGTAACACTGGACCAAAACCTATTATGAAAACTAAGAAGATAATGTTTTTAAAGATAAGTAGCTAGTGGTATGTATGGAGGACTTGGATCAGACTCCCCCACCCCATCTTACAGTATTCTAGGGTGTGGACAGAGATGGAAATAAGTTAGTCGGTACCATGTTCAAGCTTTGGGCCTGTCTGCCTTATTTATTTATTTTTTTTTATCAAAACCAGGGATGGGAAAAATTACAATAACCTGATCAGTGGCCACATTTTTTGAAGAGTCATTTGAAACTGATCAATACTGACTGCTGAAACATTTACATCTATGGCCTGAAATTTGTATGCAACATGATACTATGAAACTCACAAATCATTATTGTAATGGTTTAGATAAAATGGTGCAGTTCCCTGAGGGGTGGCAATGGGCAGTGGGCCACAAGGGGCAGCAGGTCCCTGGCAGGGAGCCACGCAGTGGGTGAGAGTCCTGGGTGGGTCAGATGGTTCCACAAGGAGCAGTGGTGGGTTAGAGACAGGTTAGAGAAGAGACGATAGGCATGCCATGCAGAGTGAGATTGGATATTTATTTAGTAGGTTGTGGAAGGGAAGGGGAAAAAGGAGAGGGATGGAGAAGGGGAATGAGGAGAGAGAGGCAGAGAGAGAGAGAGAGA
>LOJH01005308.1:10130-35623 GCA_001685095.1 Ellobius talpinus | reverse complement strand
CAACAAAATTACAAGTGTATGAGACACTTGTCTTGAGCTGCCTTCTTTACAACTCTGAAACAATGAAACGCTCCTCAGAACAGCAGCTGAATGTGTTTGAGATGGCTTGTTCCTCAATGTACCGGTGCCTAAAATGTATAAAGAATGCTCAAGTGTCAGCAACGAACGTGTCTAATCAGAAATGGCTCAATCACATAAAGGGATACTTCTGGTTTTTTGGTTTTATTTTCTCATTGATTTATTCTTCAGTATTTTAGTGCATGTCTAAACGCATTCTGGTCAAACCCCGTCTTACCCCCCCCAACAGCCCCATCCCCCNAGTCCCCATTCTACCTGTCTCTTTTTTTTTTGTTTAGCCAGAGCCACCCACAGTGGCATGGGTGTGGAGCCCCCACCAGAGCAGCAATAACTTAGCAGTGGTTCTTTCACTAAAGACATGGCTTCCTCTCCTCTAGCAGCCCACCTCAGCTGATAAGCTTCCCAGAGCAGGACTGAAAGTTTACGGACTCATTCTTACATAGGCCACTGCCACTGCTGTGAATTCACGAGGCCACAGCCTTGTCATATCTATGTGAAGAACCGTTTCACTCAAGAGGCACATACATGGATGACAAGAAGCAAGTGGCAGTGTGCTCAGTGCCAGTCATTGGTAGTGAACTGCGAATTCCAGCCATAATAAAGCATTATAGTACATCTGATCATTGGCTAAAAAATGCCGATGCCAACCAGAACGCTGGCCCCTCCACTGCTAGTGGGAGTAGCATGGTGGAGCCTGCTGGAAAACAGCCTGGCAGCGTCTCAACAAATGGAACATGCATGGAGATACAACTAAGTGATTGTCGTCCTGGTCCTTTATCCTAGAGAAGTGAAGTCTTGTGTTTCTTCTGCCTCCACAACACAACCCCACTGCCATCTATGAATGGCCATGAGGGCTTGGTGGAGATTCCAATGTAAACAGAGACTGCTCGTTTGTTTCCCTGTCACCCAGACTCGAATAATCACACAGAAACTGTATTAATTACAACACTGCTTGGCCAATAGCGTAGGCATTTTCCTAGCTAGCTCTTACATCTTAAATTAACCCATTTCTATTAATCTATGCATCACCATGAGACTGTGGCCTACCAGTAAGTTTCTGGTGGCATCTTTTTCCTTTGGCAGCTACATGGCATCTCCCTGACTCTGCCTACTCTCTTTATGTATCTCTTTTCAGATTTCCCCACATGACTTACTCTGCTAAGCCATTGGCCAAAACAGTTTTATTTATCAACTGATAAAGCAACACACAAAGAAGGACCTCCCACATCATTCCAAGGCTTGCTGACTTGAACATCAAAGAAGTTCAAAGGGCTGGGACATTAGTAAGAATATCCATGGGAGCCTCCTGGAAGCCAGTTGGAAATAACACTTGGGTTACTCAGCTACTTGGTCTGACCTGTGTGATGTCTATCTATGTGACCTTTCCTAATAGTATAATTATGCAGACTTTTACCATTTTCTAGTGTAGTTCCAATATGATAAGAAAAATGACAAAACTATATCATTCCCTTCTGTTAATTTGCATAAGGCTGAACAGTTGTCTTTGCCATGAATTAATATTCAGAATGAGAACGAAATGCTTCACTGTGAATGAGACGGATGCTGTTTGTCTGGTCCACTTCCTTTTTCATATATTTATGTCAATGTAGTGTGGTATTGGCATAGATAAACACCAAAATCAATGCAAAGGAAGAGACAGTTCAGAAATAGATATGTGTGTCTGTTGTCAGTTGAGTTTTGAGCAGCATTCTAAAATGGTTCTCTGAAGAGAGGGTGGTCTTTTTTCCTTAGGAAATAGAGTTGAGCTAGTTACATATCAACCTGTATTAATCAGTTTCCTTTCCTGGTTAAAGAACTTGAGCCACACCACACACACAAATCATCTCAAAGGAATCAGAGGCAGAGGCCTACATGCAAAACTAAAGCTATAGAATTCTAGAAGGAAGCGTGGGCAGGATTCTTGTGATGTTGAGTTAGGCAAATACTTATCAGGAAGGATGGTTAAAGCACAATTCATTTTAAAACTGGTCATGTGGGATATGTTTTAAACTTTTCTTCAAGACATATTTAAAAAAAGAAAAAGTCTTACTACAAGCTTGGTAAAATATTTCTAAATAACGCATGTAAAATGAGCAAAATTTTACAATTCAGTAGTGAAATGCAACATGGACATATTTATTAGAAAAAAAGTAAGCAAAGATATGCAAATGGATTCTAAGTACATAAAAATGTTCAAGATGTAGCATTTTGGCAAGACATGAACTATCTTAGACAACATCACTCAATTCACAAAAGGAAAAATCTAGACAAACTTAAAACCAGTAGTTCTCTTTTAAGTAATTGATTTGTGTGTTTATTTTGTGAGTGTGTGTTGAGCCAGTGTCTCATACAGCCCGGGCTGGCCTCGAACTCACTATGTAGTTGAAGACAACCTTGAACTCCTGATTTTTCTACTTCAGCCTCCTGGGTGATGGGATTACAAGCATGAGCCACCACACTTGGCATTAATTTAATGAGCATACAAAATTGATATGATTTATGGGGTACCACATGGTGCTTCAACATTTGTCTACATTGTATAATGTTCAAAGCAGGGCACACATCTGTCCCCAGAACTCCTTGCTCTCTTGTGATGAAACACTCAATTTTTTATTTTCTTTGATGTTTTATATTTTATTCATAGGAGTGTTTTGTCTGCAGTGTATCACATGTGTGTCCAGAGGACAAAAGATGGCATTGGATCACTTGGAACTGGAGTTAAAGACTTGGGAGTATCCATATAAGTGCTAGGAATTGCACCTGGGTCCTCTGCAAGAGCAACCAGTTCCCTGAACCACCAAGTGTCTCTCCAGCCCCATCTTTTAGGTTGTTTTTATTTTGTTTTGTTTTGTTATTTTAAATATACAGCATGCTGCCATTACTTATGGTCACTCTATGCAACAGAATACTAGAGCCCATTTCTCCTGTATACACTAACACTGGCCAGCCCTGCATGCCTATGATGACACTGGGGGTCTTACATGGTTTTACATGGACCCGCTGGTCATTTGCATAACTTCTTTTGAAAAACACCTATTTAGTTCTACATAATTATTTATTCAGGTTATTTGCTGTTTTTATTTTTTGCTACTGAGTACAGTTCATGCTATGTATTAGCCCTCTATCTAGTGAATTGCCTGAAGGTATTTTCTCCTATTCTGCCATACAGAAGGGTTTCCGCTTGATAAAAATATTCATTTGTGTATTTTCGTTTTTGTTGTCTGAGATTATGGGGTCTTATCCAAAAAATTCTTAATCATTCCAATGTTCTGAAACACTCAGTCCTTGTTTTTTTTTCTGGTCTTAGTCTTTAAAGCTTTTTTAGGTGAGTTTTATATGTGATGAGAGATAGGTGCCTAATTTTATTCTTCTCCATGTAGATTAGATATCTGATTTTCCAGCACACATTTTGAAGAAATTGCCCTTATTAAGTGCACATTCTTACCACCTTTCCTGAAGATCTGTGGGTGACAGGGATGTGGGTTTACTTCCGTTGGGCCCTGAGTGTTTGTACACTAGTACCATGATGTTGCAATTTCCATATCTTGGGAAGTATATTATGGAATCAGATAGTGTAATGGCACATCTTTGTTTTGGCTCCAGATTGCTTTAATTATTTGGGGTGCTTTGTGATGCCATACAATGTTTACCAAGTTGTTTCTAGCTCTGAGAAGAATGTAGTTGGTATTTTGATAGAGATCTCATTAAATTCATAGATCACTTGTGTAGTGGCATTTCATTAGTATTTTAATAAATAAAGGTTGCTTGAGGATCAGAAAAGTAAAACAGTCACACTGGACAGCCTTACCAATGAGGCAACAGTGGCACACACCTTTAATCCCAGAAGCCACACTATCTTACCATAGAAACCAGGCTACAGAAGTGGTGCACACCCTTAATCCAGAACTAGAGAGGATTATAAAACGGGAGGAGACAGATCTCAGTCTCATTCTATCATTCATGGAGGCAGGATTTCCATTTTCAGACTGAGGTAGAGATAAGAGCCAGTGGCTGGCTATTTTGTTTTTGTGACCTTCAGGTTGAACCCCAATTTCTGTCTCTGAGTTTTTATTAATTGTGCTTCACACTTGAAGTGGCATGAATATTTTAACAACATTGCCAACCCATGAACACAGGAGGTCTTTCCATGTTTTCATGTATATTACTAATAATCATCAATGTTTTTGTAGTTTTCAATGAAGACATCTGTTGTCAGGGTTTCTGTCCTGCCCGGTTCCCACAGTTGTTAAGTCCCAAGGAAATCACACAGAGGTCTACATTAGTTATAAACTGACTGGCCCATTAGTTCAGGCTTCTTATTAACTCTTATAGTATATATTAGCCCATTATTCTTGTCTATGTTAGCCACGTGGCTTGGTATCTTATTTGGCGAGGCAGTCACATCTTGCTTCTGTGGCTGGGTCAGGACTGCAGAAGGAACTTCCTTCTTCCCAGAATTCTCCTGTTCTTGTTGCCTGCCTGTACTTCCTGTCTGGTTGTTCCACCTATACTTCCTGCCTGGCTACTGGCCAATCAGCATTTATTTAAAATATAATTGACAGAATACAGACCATTGTCCCACACCAGACATCTTTTACATTATTGGTTAAGTTTAAAGCTGAATATATTTTTGTAGGTAATATAAATGGGATTGCTTTTCTTGTTTCTTTTCCAGATAGTTCACTATTAGCAATGTTGGTGAATGCATTAGTTCTGTAATTCTTTGGTGAGGTTCTCAGAGTTCTTTTCAACTGCAGCATGACAGCTTGACTTCTTATATTCCACCTTGGATGCCTTCTTTTCTGTTTTGCTGATTATTCTGGCTTGCACTTCCAGTCCTATTTTGCATTAGTAGTGAAAGCGGGCATCCCTGTGAGTCCAGGCTTTACTAAGAAAGCATTCAGCTTTTCACTGTATTCAGCATGATGCTGACTTACCGGATGTGGCCTTGTTTAAAGCTACATTCCTGCTTTGCTTCATTTTTTTATCATACAGAAATGTTAAATTTTTTATCAAATGCCTTCTCTGCCTATATTGAGATAATCACATGCCTTTGTCCTTCATTCTATTGATATGAGTAGTCAATAATCAAAAGCAATTGTTTCCAAGGGCAAAGAGAAAACTAAAGCAACTAAAGACAACTGCCACAGCATTCTGCTGGGAGGAATGAAGAGTTATCATAGTTTTGACAAACAACTCAGAGGACATTTCCATCCATCCATCCATTAATTCATTCATTTGTTCATCCATCCATCCATTCATTCATTCATTTGTTCATCCATTCATTCATTCATTTGTTCATCCATTCATTCATTCATTTGTTCATCCATTCATTCATTCTTCCTTCCTCATCCTCCCAATGTCAGCACTAAGTCAGTGTGAGAGGAAAAAGAAGCTGGAGAGGTTACGATGTTTCCCTCACACAATTTGCAGCCAAGGAGAAGGAGGTTTACTTATGCTAACTGATGAAGTGTGATGAGCGTCTCGGGTAAGAATGAACAACGAGCAAGGGAGACACCTACTGCCCTGAAGTCTGTGTGTCCCTGTACCTGAGATGACGGCCAGCATCACAGCTGTAGAGCTGTGGTTACACCACCACATCAACAGTCAGAGAGCCAGACGAGGCCAAGACAGGAACCACACCATTGTGGTTAACAGGTGCTGAGGCAAGGACGAAGGAGATCTGAGACAAAGCCGCAGCCAGGTGTGAGGGGCAGACGTGCCGTCAAATGCAAGAAGAAGCAACGCGAGCTGGCCATGCTGCTGCGTCCACCTCCAAACTGTTAGGATCTCAAGCCTTTTCCCATGGTTTTACAGGTTGTGGCACTTGCCAGGGCTAGAGGTCTGCCATGGAAGTGGAAGGAAGTGTTGAGAATCAACTGTCTGGAGATAAAAACTGAACTGCTGTAGCAAAGAAGCTGGATCTTTGATTGGCACCTTAGCGATGCTCTCTCACTTGTTAATACCTCGTCCTCTGTCTCTTAAAAAGGGCACCATGGGGGCTGGGGCGATGACTCAGTCAGTAAGATCGGTGCTTATGATGCTGGCACGAGGACCAGATTTGAGATCCCCAGCACACCCACAAAGCTGGCAAAGCCCACCTGTCATTGCAACACATTGGAGGTGAGATAGGTGTGTCTCTGGGGCTTGATGGCCAGACAGACTAGCCAAATCAGCAAGCTCCTGCCTGGCTCAGTGAGACCTCCGTCCCACTCTGCTTTCCTTCCATCCCTTCCAAGCATATCTTCTGTCTCCAGCTTCCTTTCCTGGTCCTTTTCTTCTGTGGTCTGAGTCAGCTAACTGCAGACCCCCTTTCCCTGGCTTCAGTTGCTCTGGAAGAAATGAATCTGGTAAGCGCATTAAGAAAGCACAGTGGCTTCTCCATGCTACTTTGAAGTCAGTGCATTTGAATCTTAGCAGAAGTCTTTACTGTTTTGCATAAAACTTTGGATCTAGCAATTAGGTGCATGCAAGCTTTTGCATGTGGCTATGCAGATATTCTGGGGACAGGGAAACAGATACTTCTTGGTCTGAATCCATCACTTGGATTTGCATGCCACAGTGAGGAGCTGGCCGCCTTCTAACCACTACCATCTTGATGTCTAATTTGGCTGTAGCCAGTCACCTGTAGACTGTAGTCACCTGTAGACTGTAGTCACCTGTAGACTGTAGTCACCTGCAGATTGTATTCATCTGTAGACTGTAGTCACCTGTAGACTGTCTAGCAATAAATAGCTATGCTTGAATGGGCTTTTGATGTAAAAGATTCTTGTGTCTGAAATCCCTCTAATAGGCTCTATCCAAGCTATAGTAAAGCTCTGGAGAGATGGCCCCATGGGTGATTATGCCTCCTAAGAAAGCATGAGGGCCTGAGGTTGGGTCCTCAGCACCCATGAACAAGATAGGTACAGGAGTGTGGATCTGTAAGCCTGGTTCTGGGATGCAAAGGCAGAAGGCTCACCGGAGGCTACTGACCAGCCAGTCTAAAAAGGCAACCCTGGGTTCAGTATGGGAATCCCACCTCAAAAATAATGTAGAGAGCAACTCTTGAGGACACGCAAACTCGGATGCATGTATCTGAACATACATATGCACACAATATACACATGTATATGATGATTCTGTTGCAATATTTGATCCATGGTTTTCAGCCAGAGGATTTTTGCCAGAATTTAGATGCTTCCCATGTCCTGCTATCTTGCTTTTTTGTTGTTGATGATTTTTGTTTGTTTTGTTTTTTCCAAGACAGGGCTTCTCTGTGCAGCTTTGGCTGCCCCAGAACTCATAGAGATCCACCTGCCTCTGCATCCTGAGTGCTGGGATTAAAGGTGTGCACCACCACCACCTGGCTTAACCTGCTGTCTTTGACTAACCCTAAACAATAATCCCCACGTGGCCATCTCAGGAGATGTAGATTCCTAACATCTGTGAGTCCCAAGTGAAGTTCTAGAAGATGCCTAGAAGAGATTCTGGGTGTGTACTGTCGTTAGGATGCCGAGGGGACTACAGATCTCTCAATGCAAGCAGAAAACTTGCTCTGTGACAGTTAGGGAACATTCTGTCCGCAGTTTGATCCCTGCGTGCTCTCTGGTTGGCAGAACTGGGAGGCACAAGTAAGAAATGATACTAATTAATTCTGATCTTGCAGAAGCAGAACTGTGGGCCAAGAACTGATGATAACAACTTTTCCAGCTGGGCCTCGGGACGGAGGAGGCTGAAGTTGAAATGCAAGCGCCTCTCTCCTCCTTTCCCGCTAGCTCTCTCCTCCTTTCCCGCCAGCTCTCTCCTTTCCCACCAGCTCTCTCCTCCTTTCCCGCCACCTTTCTTCTACGAAGAAATGGAAGTCCAAAATTCTCACTCTCCAATGCTCCTGAGGGGCCTTGCTTAACGAGCAAAGGGCTATCTTTTAAACTAACACCTTAAACAGGTCCCCTTGGAGAAATTCCATACGGTAGCATGTCATGGAGGAGGGGTGGGGTTCTCTGAAAGGCCTGATGACTAGCCCAGTGGCTTAGGTTTCCGCTGTGAGAGTATATTCACCACCACAAGCTGCGGGGGCTGAGCCACCCTCCTCCACACTGACCTGGGAATTCAGTTCTGGAAGCTGGCAGACCGCCTTGAGAATTCTAAACTTGCCTCTCTCCTCCAGGACGAGTCTCCCCCTTTATCTGACTGTTGCTATGTACAAAGTAAGTTAACCCAGCGCCTTGGGTGACTGAAAAGCCAAGCGGGATCCACTGAAGCATTATCCATCTGCGGCTTGGCCACGGCTCTTGCATATTAGCGCAGATCCCAACAAACAGCAAGAGGGCTGTTTGAGCTTGGATTATGTTTGCTACGTTCCAAAGCAAAGGTGCAATCTGGTCTGGCTTCCCTACGGTCTAACTAATGCAGTAATGAACTGCGACAGCTTGATGGGCCTCGGTTCCACCCAATTCCCAGGCTGTTCTGTTCTGGGAAGATACTTGCAAAGTGAAAATGGGGTCCGTGTAATGAGCCCCACTCAGAAATGACAAATTTCATTGTAAAGTCACCTGTAAATGAATTGAAGTAATGACGCCTTAAACTATTCCTCTGCTGCCGAACTTATATTTGAGAGTCTTATTGTCAAGAAAACACGATGCGTTTATTAAATACCCTGTAGGCTACTGTTCTAGAAATGCCTGCTGTATCTTATGCAATTTTTCTATTTAATCTGAGTTGTATGTATGCTGCCACAGCTTCAAAACATCTGGGTTCAGCAATTTTTTTTCTAGCCTGCACCTGCAAGGGTAAGTATACACATAAACAAAAAAGAAAAAAAAAAGAAATTAAATCATCCGCAGAGCTGGGGGTGGGGGAGAGCCCAGCCAGCCATGAAGCTCCAGGGAGCAGAATGACAGGCACTGAGCTGTAAACAACCTTGAGAGGGATTTAATTCTTCTGACAAGTGCCCGTGGTGGCATCTCACACGGACTCAGCATATGCACACACTTCAGAGAAGAGCCACACAGGATTTCGTGCAACTGGAAAGTTGGGAGGAAGGAGAGCACCCCAGCAGCAGCGCCTCCCAGCTATAAATAGTTATGCAAATCAGGGCGAAGCTCGGCTTGTAATTATCTTGATTTTTCAGAATTCTTGCCACCCAGAAGAGATTTTTTAGAGTCTCCTCTCCGCTTCTTATAATTACAGATGCTGTTTCAGCCACCGCCAGAGGGTTGGTGGCTGTGTCCCAGTATTCACCAGCAGGCCTCTCGGCAGCCGAGGAGAAAATGACCAAGTTGCCTTGGTGGGTCTGGCTTTGTCATTTCAGAATCGAATCAAAATGTCAGAGGACAGCTATTCATCATCCTGTGACAACCACTTCTTCACTGTCGCTTGTAGCTTCTAGACTCTGGTGCTGTGGGACCTCTGTACTGAGACAGTGACATGCCTGAGATACCAGAGAAGCTGAGCAGAGAGCTACAGACAGCAGCGAAAGAAGCCACATCTATGACAACCCAGAACATGGATCCTTTGAAACTAGAGAATGCCACATTTTCTGATCCATGCCCTTTCTCCTGGTACATGCAAGAACTGCAGGGAAGGATTGGGTGACCATTCCAGAGCTCTCTCTCCATAAGGAGATGAAAGTCTCCAACAACTTGAAGACCCTGAGATCCAGTTGAGACCCCCCAAATGGAGTCAACATCTTGATTTGTCCAGTGAACAGAAAAATCCAGTACAGCTGACCTGTGCCTGGATTCCTAACCCACACAAACCAAGAGCCCACACAGTCTTGTTGATCTAAGTTCCTTAGTGGCCATTTGTTCAGCAGCAACAGAAAACAAAAATCCAATCAGGAATCTGAAGCCCATGTCTTAAGCTGGGTATGGTGGCACATGCTCATAATCCCAGTACTCAGGAGGCTGAGGCTGGAGGGTTTGTTTGGTGAACCAACCTGTCTCCATTTTAGGCTCGAAAGTTATCTTACAGTAAAGGCAAACCAGGCTCATTCCTGTTGATGATTAAATCTTTCCCCCCAAGGTTTGGGCTATGTCCCACCTGTAATCTTAACTACAAATGGTTCTGTACTTCCTGTTCCAGGGAATGGCAACTGTGTCTTTGTTTCAAACAGTTGCAATGACCATTTGGCAGCCCTACCTTTGTTTCAAATCATTGTTACCACCACCTTGTTAGACTACCTTGTTATCTTCTGCTTCTCTAACTCTGCCTATTTTGACCCGCAAATTCCCTACTTGAAAACCCTTACCCCTGAGCTACAAAAACCTTGTCTTCCTCATACCCGAGACTGGCCTCTCAAACCCCACCTTAGAGGGAGGGAGTCCGTATAAACAAATAAAAAATTCTTTCTTTGGTTAATTGATTGCTTTAATTAATTTGATCATGATGATTTGGGTCGGTAGTCTTTCTCCTCAAATTTTTAGGATTAACAGATTGCCTAGAGTTCAAGACCAGCTTGGGCTACATAGCTAGCTAGTAGTGCTAGGCTAACCAGGCATACATAGCAAAAGCCTGTCTCAAAAACAAACAAACAAACAAACAAAAACAAATGAAGTTAGGGAGGGAGAAAAGGACAGAGAATGGAGGAGGAAAGAGACGAGGAAGAGAGGAAGAGAAGAAAAGAAAAGGATTAGAAACATCTTTTTCTAGGATTTTGCTTCTGGGACTAGCAGCTTGTTTGCTGGATGTTGTACTGTGCAACAATCTCACAAAACCTCGCAAGAGTGTCCTAATCAGTAGAAACACCTCCCCGTGCAACACACATTGGCATGTCTCCTGCGCTGCAGTCACGGCTCGCATGGTTCCATAGCTCACAAGGTGCAACTTCATCCTTTTGTATCTAGGAAGGCTGGATTCTGTGGTCTGCTCTTCAGAGCTTCTACGTATTCTGGATTCAGCTAATGAAAACTGAGACAACAGGAATGTTGGAGTGGAAACAGAGCAAAGCCCCCAAACACGCACCTGGTTTTTCCATCATGGATGAGTTACTTTGTGCTCCTCTACTACTGTTGGCCTTCCCTCCTAAGTACCCCCATACTCCTCGGGTAGTGTCCCCCCTTCTTAGCTCCCAACAGGTTAAAACTCCACTCTATTGCACGCCCTGCACACAGTTCCACTCTGAGTATGCTTTGCAAAGAGTCTAATAAACATCCCCATTTCTGTGATGTGCAAATGGACTCTTCCCTTCTGAGACCTCTAGGGTACAGCACTCATCAGATCCCCAGTGCTGGGTATTTTTGAAACTACTGGATCAGGAAACTGAATTCTAGACTCAGTTTACTCTCTACCTAGCAAAGAACAAGGACTTTCCTGGCCCTTCTTAACTGCACAGTAGAGACAGGGTTTGAAGTCTCGCTAGGGCGTCTATCAGGTCTCAGAAGCTATAAGCTGGCAGAAGTTTTGTACACTGTAAGTTACATGGGAAGGTTCATAGCCTTGTCGTTCCTTCCCCAGCCACTGACCTGGACTTGGTGGCAGCCTCCACCCTTTGGTTGGGGAAAATATATTCAGACTGACTCAATGAAACAATGTAACCTCCTTTATACAACACAACATATCTGTTGGTAAAAATGCTCAGTCTTTCGTCTCTCTTTGATCAGTCTTGGGGTCTCACTATGTTGGCCAGACAGGCCAGGAACCCCAGCTTCTCTCCTGGATAGACTTGTGTGTCCCCAGCAGGACACCGACTTCTGTTGTGTGATGTCATGTCTGGAAAAAGGAGTCAGTTTCCTTAGGTTTGCTCTGTCCTCTGGCTCCTGCCTCTCCAAGGCCCTATCTCTCGTCTGTCTGTTCTGCTGACTTTCATAAGGCCTGGGGCACAAAGGGTCAGAGAAGAGAGATTTTATGTATTGGAGGGTTATATGGTCTCTGCTGAAATCACCTAATTCTGCAGCTCCAGAGCAGCTGCCGATAACATGGAAAGAGGGGTGTTTGTTTACAGAAATGGGTCTCACCCACAGGTGTTATTTCATCTACCCCTACAGGTTTCTTGGCTCACCTCTAAAATTCCAGGGTAAATCCCCATGGGCCCCAACTCAGAACCAGGTCACGTGGTAACAAGAGCAGGCCCCAGTGTAGTTCTAAGTACCTTGTCATGTGTCATGAGTGTTGTATGTCATGTGTTCTACGTACCTTGTCATGTGTCATGAGTGTTGTGTGTCATGTGTTCTACGTACCCTTGTCATGTGTCATGAGTGTGTTGTGGAGCTTTGTCCTCTGAGCACAGCAGTTACTGTTGTTGTCAAAGCAGTTGTGACCACTACCACAAGCAGCCCTCAAGATCTGGACCTGTTGATATTTCCTCCTAGGAGAGTCTGGTTAGGGCCATTAATTCCTCAACTGAGAATCCAGATACTCTGTCCTGTCCCTCCCCAGTGTCCAGCTCTATGTAATTCTGGCCCAGCTATATGTAGTATACAGTGCTGTATACAGTACGTAGAGCAGTGGTTCTCAACCTGTGGGTCAGGACCCCTATGCCAACTCTCTCTATCCCCCAAAATATTTACACTATGTTTTATGACAGTAGCAAAATTACAGTTATGAGGTAGCAACAAAAATAATTTTATGATTGGAGGGGACATACCATAACTTGAGGAACTGTTTTTGAAGGGCTGCAGCATTAGGAAGGTTGAAGGCCACTGATGTAGAGTGTGGGAGTTAATTTAGGAGGAGGGGACAATGTCATCTACTGCAGCTGTGGAGAAGTCATTATCCATACTGGGGTAATATTTTTTGGTGATGCAGTTGTTTTGGTCACTTGGTTCCTGTAAGGAAACCCCAAAAACTCACTGGTTCATTAAGCCAGAATTGGGTTGAATCCTTTGGTTTGTCACTGGTACCCGATTTAGGGTGAATGAGTGTTTCACATCTATCCAAGACAGGTTTACGCAACACTTGGTGCCTAGATAGGGATAAAATGTGTTGGGGAAAAGCAGGTACTTTGTTCCTGCTGTGGGAGATAAGACACATCCCTAAAGCTAAGCTAAGGTAGAGCATATACAGAGGGAATCCCGATGTGACCATCCTCCCCTCCTCCAGGCAGTGTGGAATGGAGTGTCTTTTTCTGTAATCCTGTTGATCCCTGCCCCGACTGGGTGATATGATACACACAAAAAGGCCACCTTCCCAGAGGGAAAGTGAAGCTGGGAAGTCCAGGGGGTAAATTTCGGTGGGGTCATCTTCCTCTAAGACCTATGTGTTCTTGAAGGCTGTGCTTCACCATCCTGAGAACGGTTGATGGACCAGAGAGTACATTGCAGTTTCTGAACGTAGCGTGTAGGGAGCAAGGTTGCCAGGGAGCTCAGACAGACATTACACTGCACCCGTTGTGAGGAAGACATCCATTGAGACTGAGCTGTCTGCCTAGAAATGTCTTGCTGGTATAAAACACAGAAAGAGACACGAAGCCTTCCCCAGTCCTCCGAAATGACAACATCAGTGGAAGAAAAGGGAGCAAGGAATGGAGATGTTGGCTTGTCGTTGCTTAACTCTGAGGTGACATAGAAAAAAGACCATGCTATATACTTCTGTTTCAACACTCATGTGACCCCAAAACCTGGGGCCCCATTGAAGCGTTTATTTATATTGTTCTATTACTAAATAAAACTTGGGAGTTAGATATCTGGGTAAAAACATCATTGATCAGAGAATTGTCAGAGAAGTGACCTGTGACCTCCTCTCTCCTTCCTCGAACCAAAGGGCCCTGGAATCTAAGTCCCTCCCTACTACTTCCTGTGTCTCTCTATCTGTATTCTGGCTCCTCCAAAACCTCGATGGCTAATTCTGGTCAACTAGTTGCCAACTCCGCCCTCTGATTCAAGATAAACTTCATTGACAGTCTCGGAATGTCAGTGTGAACAATTATCCCGCAACAGCCATGGAAAGAACTCGACAACAGGGTGGAGGAGGGTGGGGGGTGAAGTAGAAGTGATTGTGAGGGAAGTGAGCAGAGAGATGGTGCGTGGTACCAACTCACGGGGCTGGCCCGGTGGTGTGCACTGGTCACTAGGAAGATGGGCCTCAGCAGCTTGTGAGGTTTGCTGAGCCTTGTGGTGATTTCAGTAGGAAGGAGAGGCCTGGAGGATCTGGGCAACTTTTTTTTACATGCCTTTGTAATTTTTTCATTACTTTTGGAATAAACTTGTTTGGTTGGCTGATCTTTTAACATTTAGATTTGTTTTGGCTGTTTGCCTTTCTGTGCATGTGTGTTATCATTGCTCACTATTTTATTATTTATTTTTAAGAAACTTATTTTTTTAAATCATATACATGTATACAAAGTATCTTGATCTTACCTACTGCCAGCCCTCTCCCCAGAATATTTTTTTTATTTTTTATCTCTTTCCCCATTTCAGTTTCCCCAAGATGAGCTACACATTTCCCTCTGACTCATGATATAATGAGCCCTACAGGTTTTCTCTGGCACATACTATTTTATTTCCCAAAGGGGGTTGTTACTTTTTTTTGTCTCTAGGCATGTATATTGATTTTTGCATTTATTGCTTCTAGTCAGGTAACATCATTTGATTCTTTGGAATTTATCATGGCTTTCTCTGTGTTCTGTTATGCAGTGATATGTGTAAATGTTTCAGATGTACACAAAAAAGAAATGTATTTTCTTTTAGAGATAATAGATATATATTAGCTAACTTGAAGCCAGGGGTAGTGGCCTGCACCTGTAAGCCCGCACAAGCTGCAGAGGCAGGAGGATCAACACAGGTTTGAGGCCACCCTGGACTACAAATCAAGTTCCAGGGCAGCCAGGGCTACATAGCAAGTCCCAAGTCAGTCGGCACTGTACAGAGTCTATCTCAAAAACCTGACCAACAAACACAAATGCTATGTCAATAGACTCAAGTTCTTAGTGTTGTTATTTGAGTCTTACTTATATTGATTTTTTTTTCTTTTTTTTGTCTGAATGAAAGTTGGCCTCTGGAACTTAAGTCTCACAATCTAAGGGTTCAGTATTGGAGAAAACATTGGCCGTGGGCTGAGAGGTGGGGAAGGGAGTTGACTTTCTTTCTGTTTATTTTTATCCCAGTATCCAATTTGAGTCTGCTACACTGATAGCTCACTAAATTGAGGTGTGTGCTTTATGTCTTTTGCTTTGGAAGGAGGGTATATAAAGAAGATTTACTGAATGTCTCCAAAGGGTGTTCAAGAGAATGTTAGACATATGCTTAACATATGTGTACCATGCACGTGTATGTGTGTGTGTGCACACATGCACCTCAGCACATGTATGGCAATCAGAGGACAGTTTGGGTAGTCTTCTCTCTGTCTTCTATTCCACTTTAGGAATGCAGGTTCACAGATGTGTGCTGTCTTATTACACAGGTTCTGGGGGTCAATCTGGTCATCAGCCTTGTATATCAAACACTTATTTGGCTGAGCCATCTCTCTGGCTCCACCAAGAAAATGTTTAAAAGTTGCTTACATGTAAGACTTGTGGCTACCACTCAGCCTGGAGAAAGACAGTAGTACACAGGCATATGTGAGTGTATGTATGCACATGTATACACAAGAATGTGTGCCTTTCATGAGCTAGAACAGGTGGCACCACACGGCTCTGAATGGGGATGTCAGCAGACAGCTGAGCAAAGAGAAGAGAAAACTCTTCATGTCACCCCTGCACTGCTGCCTTGACAGGTAAGAAAGTTCTAGACGTCAGGTGTCTGGAGTGGATATTTAAAGTCCATCCACTTGTCTTCAAAATACTAATAACCTACAGCCAGAAAGAATGGGTCCATTTGGGGTGTTCGGTATTTCCACACTAGCATTCTGCCCTATGTGGCTCCATTTACTTAACAGAGCAGTACCCAAACATTTAAGAACGCAAATGTGTAAAGCCAAACAAGGCATCATTTAATTCTTTTATCGTCTTACAGTGAAAGAGAGCAAAGTGGATGGCTTCGTGCCAATGATTTTCAGTGGTTGTCTTTTCTGCTAGGTATCACCGAAAGCAAGCCCTCAAATTCTAGCAGCGGTAGTAACATGAATATTTTAGGGGCTGCACAATTTCTTTTGTGGGTTATGGTTGGAAATAAAAATTTTAGGTTGCAAGTGCTTTGGCAAATACGTAGCAAACAGCCAAGACTAAAATTCTGTGTGGCTTACGGCCCAACTCTGTTCCTCCAAGACTAGGATGTGGCTCAGGTGCTTGCCCGGCTCTCTAAAAGCGCTGGGCTCCACCCCCAGCACCACACAAGCTGAGCACAGGGGTGTGAGTCTGTCGTCCCAGCACGGGGGAGATGAAAACGGAAGAAACAGAAGTTCAAGGTCACCTTGGCTACAGAGCAGATTTGAGGTCGGCCTGGGTTACGGGAGACCCTCATTGAAAAGAGAAAGGAAGAGAAGGGGAGGAGGAGAAGAAAGGGAAGGGAAGGAGAGACAGGGAAGGAAGAAACTCTTGGCTATCAGAGGCTTTCCACAGTGTGACACCCCTGCCTATCTTTCTGTAAATCTGTTTCCTCACGCACTTAACTCAGCCCGCGTCTCCTGCACCTCCATATTGTAGGCCTGTGGGTATTTTACAGTAACTGTGAGGAATGCCTAGGCCAGCGACCACACAGGACCAGGGCAGCATGGGGAGAACACAGAGCTCAAGGGAACAAGGCTGACAAGGCTGAAGGTTCTGGGTATGTCAACTGTCTCCTCTCCCCTTTCCCAGACTCCGCTAACATTGCTGCGTCTTGCAGACTCTTGGTCTCAGTGCGGCACTATGAATCCCTCCCTCCTTTCAGCAAACCCCAGTGCTTTGTAATGAAGCAACCTGGACTATCCCTTCGACCTCAGAGGGCTGCTATTCTTGAGGCTAACCAATGACATATCTAGCCCATTAAAGGGTGCTTTCCCCCGTTCTAGAGGAAGGGTAAATACCAGATTTCTTAGTTGGAGGTGCTTCAAAAATTAATGATCTTCATTTTTTTTCTTTTACCGAAAACACAACGCTGCTCAAAACCATGAGCCAAATGCTGACCTAGCTAGTGATTCTAGAACTTGACCCCGCCCCCGCACAGCGTTTTTCAGGCTTCCCCTAGCAAGTGACCACTTTAACAATAGTCTCGGTTCCATGGAGAATAGAAATTTCTTCCTGTAGAAGATGAAGTTGAATCTGTGCTGCCCTAGAAATCTTAAAGACATTTCTCTAGCCTTTCAGTTCGTTCGGTGCTAATTTCACCAGTCATTTCTGCTGAATTATTTAGAGCCCACCTTCCTGCTTTGGCTTTGAATTTGCATCAGAGAGTACCATACCAGTAGGTCTCCTCAGTCCCTGAGGGCTCTCAGAACCAGAGCAGGCTAATCCTAACCACACACACGCCTATGGGGAACAGACGAAGCCCTGCATGAATGGAGTCCTGAGTGAATGTTCTATTGACATGTATGACCATGTCAAGGGCCCCAGCACTTCAACCCCATGGGAAAAGCAAAGCCCCTCTGGGACCCAGTGAGGCTCAGAGGAATGGCAAAACCTTCTTCTGGGCTGTAATACCGATATTGATAGTGTTGATATTCATGTTAATGATAGTATGCGCAGAAAGTGTCCACCATTGCTTTCTCCCCCAGATGTTTGCAGCCTGTGAACCCTGTTCCCTTACAGAGACTGTTCCTACCACAATTAGCTAAACTGGTCTCCTTGATCCAGCTGCATACCACAGACCTGCTTCCTTGTCCAGCTGTATGCAACAGCCCCACCTTCCTGTTCAACTGCAGATAATAAACATGCTGAGTACCGTGTGCTGCAGCTTCTCCATCAGAGCACCCAGTCTACCGGATCCCAGCTTTTCTGGGTGAGCCTGTGTGTTTTGTCTTATCTTCATTACCTCGCTACCCCAGTCAGGTCAATCCCCGGAGCCATTCTGGATGTGGACCTGTCTTTGCTTGTGACCTTTCTGTTGTCCCAAGCTTAGGTAAAAGAAACCACATACAGGACTTGCCATGTGCAAGTGTGAAGGCCTACGTTAGCACCCATGTAAAAAGCTGGGGTAGGTGGCACACACCTGAAATCTCAGCACGGAGGAGATAGAGACAGGAAGATCCCTGGGCCTTGCCGGCTAGCCAGTCTAGTCAATCAGCAAGCTCCAGGTTCGGCAAGGCCTTCGCACAAAAAATAAAGTGGACCCATGGTGAGATGACTTGTAGAGACACTCAGTGCCAAGCGCGATGACTGGGGTGTGACCCTGGGGACCCACATGGTGGAAAGGAGAGGCTAGATTCGTGCAAATTGTCTTCTGAGCTCCATGTGGACAGCTTGGTGTTAAAAATGAAGCAAGTGGAAGAGAAGAAAGATGCTGAGCACTGATCTCTGGCCTGCCTCCCCCCCACACACACAGGTGCCTATGCACACAGACACACTGACATTTATGCTGTTAGAACACAGACCTGCTCCTGAGAGACAATACTTGCTTTTAAAGGGCCAGATCCACAGCCTGGGGAGCTCAGGGGACACCTCCCTGCGGCTCTCTCTGTGGGATGGAGAGGTGACAAACGGTCTGTGCCATAGCTTGACAGCATTTAATTTGTGAGAACTGCCTCCTCCATGGTCTTCATCATATACAGTATGTTGAACTAAATTACATGATGTGAAACTTCCTGCCTGTTCCCCAAAACTTATAAAAGTGTGATTTTTTTCCTTAGAATTTGTTCAGGGCAGTCATTCTGGAGACTCATTCCAATGAGGCTACTCTACCCTCCCCCCACCCCATACATCTCACACACCCCCAACTAGTAACGAAGCTGCTTAAAAACATTTCTTTTATATGTGTGAATGTTTTGCCCGCATGTATGTCTGGGCACTACAGACACACCTGGTACCCACTGAAGTCAGGAGAGGATGTTGGATACTTGAAATTAGAATTAAGGATGGTGAACCACCATTTGGGTGCTGGGGACTGAACCTGGGTCTTCTGCAGATGCAATAGGTGCTCCTATGTGCTGAACTAACCCTCCAGCCTGCCCTTTTCAGTTTTAAAGGGAAGCCCCTCTCCATCATGCTTCGAGCTCTCTATATTAACTTGTTTCTTCTGTGATGCTCTCCCGCCACCTCTAGGTCTGAGCTTGGCTTCTAGGCCCTTTCTCCTAATGAACGAACGGGTCCTCTGAAGGGAACTGTCTATCTGCCGTTTTCCTGGACTGACTGCTCCTGTTTTATTATTACTTCTTAACACAGACATGAACACATATGAACATGTATGTGCATATACTCTCACACAGAAAAAAGCACCCATGAAGATTGCAGGAGGCAGTTAGAAGGAAATTATTTGTTAGGGTAACAAAAAAACCCCACATATCTCCAGCCATCCATTAGACTTTTTAATTTTTAATATAATATTTTTACACATATATGTATATATGCATAAGTATATATTCCAGTTATATAATGTAAAGTAAAAATATAAGTACTTTTGGCTAATTTCAATTTTATTTTCTCCTAATCAGAAATGAAAATGAAAGACAAAACTTTATCCGAGTGTATTTCCCTTCCCTTCTCCACATATTTCTCACTAGTGGAAGCGTAGCTTCTGTGAGCAGGTCCCCTATGGCTTGCTCAAAGCAGGCCCGAATTGTTCCATCTTCCTCACACAAACTTCTCTGGCTTTCACGAAACCTTTTTAGAAGCCCTGACTACCCAGAATGGCTGCCTTGAAGTCTCACGTCCCTTCTGTTCTATCCAGAGAAGGCTGGTTAGCCAAGCCCTTCCGGAAAGGCATACTGGCCGGTTCCAACTGGTTTCAGGCATTCTGCTTACCTTGCTAAATGTGGGCACTGTAGGGCTGTCCACATCGGCGTATATAAAAGAGTCGGCAAATGTTTGATTTGCGTAGGGATTGCCACATGTGTTCACTTAGGCACACTCTGACAGATTAACAGAGTCCTGTTTAGTTACCATCTCTGAACCCTCTAAGTGGGAGGGCAGAGCATCAGTCTGGATCGGAGTGCCATCTACTGGTACAAACGCTAAGCAGTGCCAGCTACAGGGAATCCTCTACTCGGGAGGTAAATGAAACCTCAAGCTCCAAAAGGTGGGTGAGAATCTTGGACTTGCCCACTGGCTGCTTGGAAACAACTTTTTAAAAGTTTAGTTTTCAAAAATCATACATGAAATGAAGAGCCAGAAACAGTGGGGTCCTGGGATGGGTTAGGTCTCTCTGAGGTGATTGTTTATGAAGAAGATCAGCCGGTCTGTCTGTTTACTCAAGGATATTCACTCCTCTGTAAGGGGTCCCTACAGAACTAGGCACGTTTTTGCCGCGAACACGGGAGTAAGCATGAGTTCTCAGTGTGGATAGCAGAGTAATACTAGTGATTGTTAATCCCTAACAGGGTATCATTTTTAGTCTATAAAATATTTTCTCAGCCGGGCGATGGTGGCTCACGCCTTTAGTCCTAGCACGGGAGGCAGAGGCAGGTGGGATCTTTGTGAGTTTGAGGCCAACCTGGTCTACAGAGCTAGTTCCAGGACAGCTAGGGGCTGTTACATGAGAAACTCTGTCTCAAAAAATGAAATAAAATAAAAAAATAAAATTCTCAAACCTAATCATTCTCAACCTTTCTGATCTTTAAAAAAATTGCCTTGTGGGTAGATTTAAATAAAGCTCACAGAAGTTGCTCTCTACATTGAGAGAAAACTTCTCTTTGCTCACACAGAGGCCGATGTGGATAAGGGGATCATTAGTTAGTGCCCATCAGACGATGCCTCCCTTTCCAGCAGAGATGGAGCTCAGCTGCAGAAAGCCCTTCAATTCCAGCAGAGAGGTGAACTCAGAGCATGTCGCTGGTTTCTGCTTGTACTTAATCTTCCTGTTTATTCTTGCTTCATTAAAGTCAATCTCCACAGGGCAAACTGTCATCCGAGCTTGGCCCCTCCTGCTGTCGGGCTCTCTCCAGAGAGCAGGCTTCATCCTGATAAACAGACTGCAAGCTGAGCACGTGACTGAATGTGACTGAACTCCTTTAGGAAAACAGGTGACCTGGAGGTGCCCGTCCCACACCGCACAGCAGACTCTGTTAAAGAGGACCATTGGCACCCTCTCAATGGGGATGATGCTTTTCCAGAAGACAGGCTTCAGACTTACCGTCTGAAGTGAGACAGAGGATACTTATTTTTATCATTGCGTGGCTCAAGGCCTTTCAGGTTGTGTTGGTTGGTGTCATTCACCTGCCATGCATTTTCGTTGGGATTTAGTATCATCTAGAAGCTGTTTCCTGAAGACTAGGCTTCCTGCTAGGAACTGCAGACAAAGATGCTGCCTGTATTGGGTACTTTTTCCTCACGCTGACCAAGTATCAGACCATGCCAGTTTCCTCACAATCTCAATGTGAGAAATCAAGAAAGCCTTGAAGGATGGACTCTTTCAATAACTGCTAAAAGTTCAACTGGGGGCTTACTACCCAGCCCGAGGATGTGGCATCTTGTTCTTCCAGGGGCTGCTCTGGGCTCCCAGCTACCCTTCGACTTTCTCAGTGGTAAGAACATCAGTGATCAGGGAAGCGCTGGACTGGTAGCTCAGTAGAGGCAAGGGCTGCCTCAGCTCCCACATTCAAAAGCTCAACTCACAGATCTTTCTCTCAGCACCTGGCTCTTCCCTTGGACTACTTGCTTTGCTCCTGTTTCTTGGCTCCTTTTAGGGTTGAATCATTTAGTCCTTTATTCTTCTCAGTCTTAATATCGTATTGTCCCTTGTTTGACGTCAGAAACACATAGGGCCAATATATGGTTGGTGCTCATTCCACAAGCGTTTGTGGAAGTGTTATTGCAGCTTTTCCCTTTAGCAGCATGAGGAACCATTTCTCTGCTGGGTGCTGTTGGGATACAGAGGTACCTGAAAGGTGAGCCAAGGTCTCAGGCCTTTCTCTGAGGCTTGACAAAGAGGATGGAGTAACAGGTCACCAAAGGAGGAACCCTCTAGGGAAGGCAAAGACAGCCAGAGAGAGCTTAGGCAAGGGAATAACATCAGCCAAGGGACTTGGTTGATTTTATGGGGACAGTGGTATCTGAATTCTGTCATGAAGGCTTTGCTCTGTGGAGTGAGTCCTTTGATTTCATCATTGCCAAAGGCTGAGAATGTCACTTTGCATAAATGTGTAGCCCAAAATGTTAGAAGCATCATTAGAGCCATTTTAGAAGTTGTTGAAGCCAAAATGTCTTTGTCAGTTTCTTTTATGAAACTCAATCCAGCAATTGATACGAATAGGTTTTAAAGTCAAGCATTCTGACACAATACTGTCTAACAGCATGCTAATTTGATACTTGCATGGTAAGGAATTATGGACCAAAAATATTAAATGTCCTTGTTTCCTATAATCAAACCATTATGTCTCTGTAAGAGACCTTTATGGGTACCTTGTGTGGGTATAGAAAAAACACAACTCAGAGCATACAACAGCTCTAACCTGAGCTGAGGTGACTCAGACAGTAATTACGGGTGACGCATAAGGTTCACCAAGTGTTTATGCAGCTTTTCCCTTTAGCAGCATGAGGAACCGTTTCTCTGCTGGGTGCTGTTGTGACACAAAGGTACCTGAAAGGTGAGCCAAGGTCTCAGGCCTTTCTCTGAGACTTGACAAAGAGGATGTAGTAACAGGTCACCAAAGGAGGAACCCTCCAGTCAGACTGGCACCCTGTGTGTTCAGATCTGAGGCTTACAACAAAGTTGTGTGAAGCAACAAAGGCAATCACTGCCAGAAACAGGTTGATGCAATGCATGTTTACCTGTGAGTTAATTTTTTGTCTGTTGTATAAGAGAACCCTCTCATTGTTCACAATCCACATTCAGTTATCCTCGTGTGGGCGGTCACAACCCACAGTTTAAGAAGCTGGACTTTGGGTTCGAGTACCATGTTATCTTTTATTTTATGTCTCAAGGTTTAGGACAAATCCACCTTTATTATACAGTTGGAAAATAATGATCAAAGGCTCTAGCAGATGTACAGTTTCCTGTTGCTTAAGGCGGCACTCTGAAGGAGGGCAATAATTTGTTCAATTATTTCCTCACCTCCCAAATGCTCTTTACTTACGTTACTTGACCATGAATAGGAGCTTCAACCTTGGTCTCAGCTGTCCATCAAGACTCTGAACCAGAGTTGTCTGGTGCTGATGGACAGGCTGACCTCATCTGCTGCCCAGGTCCTTTGAAACATTGATAGCCTAGGGATGTCTGTGGGCTTGGGTAGTGTGGAGAGGCAATGGGGTGACATCCCACCAGCCCTGCAAGGTGACATGCCGTCAGTCCTGCTGTCAGCCCTGCAAGGTGACATGCCACCAGCCCTGCAAGGTGACACGCCACCAGCCCTGCAAGATGACACGCCACCTGCCCTGCAAGTTAACACGCCATCAGCCCTGAAAGGTGACATGCCATCAGTCCTGCAAGGTGACACGCCACCAGTCCTGGTGACACGCCGCCAGTCCTGCAAGGTGACACGCTGCCAGTCCTGCAAGGTGACATGCCACCAGTCCTGCAAGGTGACACACCACCAGCCCTGCAAGGTGACAGCCGTCAGTCCTGCAAGGTGACATGCCACCAGTTCTGCAAGCTTCGCTTCAGAACACATCCTGGACTCCTGGACATCCTGGACATCCAGCCCTGATAGGGTACAGCCGTCTGGGATTTAGGCACACTGGGATAGTCCAGCTCTGGGCTAGTCTATATGGAGAGGTACAGTGACTGCTCCCAGTCCTCACAACCCCTAGCAGGGTGTTGTTTAATGTCTGATTAGTTAATGGTTAAGATTCAGGAGGTAGCTATTGTCCAAACCATCATGAACAGCGCAGACATCAAATAGTTAACATTTGTCTTCTCATAAGAGGTTCAGCACCAGTGAAAATAAAAATGACTCAAATAACAAGCATTTGAATGTACAATGAGGGTTTTCCTGGCCAATCTAAGTGGATGTTTTGGAGTCAGTGAACCTGAGGCTCATGGAGCTGGAAGCCTTCTCTCCAGCTCGCGTACCCTGGCTCCCTCTAGTGTCCTTGGCTCAGCCTATGTTCTCCAGATTAAAGCATTCAGAGTCTGTGCTCTACTGATGGGAGGATGCATCTTCAGCAGCATCTGCTTTGAGTTTTGTCATCAGATCCAAAGGGGATATTTTTTTTAATGGGGTGAGGAGTGGTGTCACATGTCCGTAATCCTAACACTTGGGAGGTGAAGGCAGGAAGATCAGGAGTTCAAGGCCAGCCTGGGCTACATGAGACCCTGTCTCCAATAAAGGAAAAAGAAAGAAAGGGAAGGAAATACCCATATTGCATGTATAGTTTAAGGTAGATGTGCATTTATTTAGCATTCTGTTTATTTGCAAAGAGATTCCTAAAAAGTAGATTAATGAATGAACTAGATACCTACTAAGGTTGCATCTGATTACACTTAAGATGTTTGAAATAGAAATTAGCCCTATATTGGGAAGATTTTTAAAAATTTCTTCTTGTGTTTAGTAGGTACCCACTTAATGTTTCTTCAATAAAAAATTATATGAGCAGAACTGTGCTGTAGAAAGAGGAAATTATCGATAGCTTTTTAGCTATATTAGTGAGGCAGGCCAGAGGGGATATAAACAGAAAGGTGAGAACATCATTGCTAAATGGACTGGCGGAAACGAGGGTGGAGAACAGGTATATGCAGTGAACATGGAACCAAGATCATTGCCTTCTAGCTGTTACGTTTTGTATCAGTGAACTGGAAATTATAAGAACAAAAAAGGTTTATCTATTTTTTAAAGTTATTTCACTTTTATTTATATGGGTGTATATGTGCACTTGTGTGTAGGTGACCACGAAGGCCAAAAGAGGATGCCACATCCACTGGAACTGGAGTTACAAGCAGTTGTGAGCTGTCTGGGCTCTGGGAACCTCATTCAGGTCCTCTGCAAGAGTGGTATGCTCTCTGAATGGTAGAGCCACATTTCTGGCTCCTAAAATACATATCTCAATGGCAGTTTGCAATATAAACCAGTTGAACATTCTGAGTGAGTTTGAGAAAGTTGTTGAGATGGTCTTATCAAAGGGTACTTGGGTATCCAAGCCCTTGGACTAAAGGCAACCGGAGAAACTAAAACTGAGTCCAGGACTTAGGTATCTTGATCTGAGATAGAAGGGGACACAGGAGACAGCAGCTGCATTCATGTCGGGCAAGCATGTCTGTGTCCTCAACACCTGACCTTCTCCTTGCTGTATTTAGCATCTCCTCAACATCTGGCTCTGTTTACCATTTTATCCTTGGAACAGACCTCTGTTGTAAACCAGCCTCAATAAAAATACCACTTTCTAGGGTAGAGGCGTGGGGATTTAGAAATAATAGTAAAGAATGTAAAGACATGAAAATAATAAAAGAGAAAAACATAGGATAGTACCAGGAAGGAGTTCCAGTGAATACTAAAATCACCCACGTTTAATTTCCAATTGCTTAAAATACCCCGACCCCAAGAGGTAGGAGTAAGAT
>LOJH01005308.1:0-10122 GCA_001685095.1 Ellobius talpinus | reverse complement strand
AAAAAAAACTGCATTAACATAATACAAGGAAATGGATAGACCACTTGAATAGACCGCTTGAAAGTTGCGGGCTACATCCATAGTTAAATATTCTGTTGCTAGGATAAAACAAGTCACACTCACACCCTAGACCAAAACACTCTGTAGGCAAACCACTCCCTGGGTGGAATCCAATGTTATCTCCATAAGGAACTGGAACCTTAGTTGGATCCTTAGACTTTTGTTTGAGGTAGAACTATATCTACTTCTCTATTCCTGAAATACAAGGGCTGGCTATTAGCCACACCTGTTGACAATAACCTTGAGTGAGCGGAACTCTGATCTGAACCTAGGTGGGACCTTTGTTTGAGGTAGGAACACAGCAGCCTTGAAGGAATAGAGGTTCCAACTCTCCGACCTTTGGTCAAGGTGGAAATAGGCTCACATTTTTGGGCCTCCATGGGCCTCTCAAAGTCTCAGGACACAGCTGTACTCATTTTCTTTCTGTCTCTTCAAGGATCTTTTTTGTTCTAACCATTCGGGCTTCATCACCCATCTTGCACCCTGGCTGCACTGGAGAACTCTGACAGGAGATGGGCTGGGGCTGGGGATATGGCTTAACTGGTAGAATTCTTGCTTAGCATCCGTGTAGCCCTGGGTTTGAGCCCCAGCACAGGTGGTAGCATGTTCTGCTACGCCAGCAGCCAGGAGGTACAGACAGGAGTGTCAGAAGTTCAAGTACATTCCCTGCTCTGTAGTAAGTCTGAGACTGGCCTGGGCTTCAGTGAGTCCATACTGAAGGAGAGAGGGTAGAATTACTGAGGGAGTTGAAATCTAAACATTTGGGCTCAATCCAAACCCAAACTCATTCATTCATAACCCCTGAGGACAGATGCAGGCTCAGTCTTAAATGCTCTATGCTCAATCTGCACCCAGTGTATTGCAAGCCTCTACCCTAAACACTGCAGGTATTTTTTCTTTATGTATATGTCTTGCCATGTACACCTGTGGACCACATATGTGAAATGCCAATAGAGGACAGAGAGGGTTTGTGTGGGTGTGATCTTAGTGCTGGGGAACCCTGCTGGCAGATCCCAGAGACTTACTGGCCAGCCAACCTACCCTAATTGGAGAGCTGCAGACCTACAAGAGATTCCATCCCCCAAAACAAGTTAGATGGTATCCAAGGAATGACACCTGAGGGTTGTTCTCTGGCCTACACACACACACACACACACACACACACACACACACAGATGCATGCAAACAAACACACATGAACACCCATACCAAAATATACGAGCAGTATCATATTCTATTATCAAGTAAGTGAGAAACATATACACGTATTAAAAACAAAGAATCTGATTGACCTAGAATTGCAATTTGGACTTCCCAAGAAGCTGAGTACGCAGAACATGTGTAATATGGAGCGTCCATGTATGGGAAGGAGGCACACTGGGCTAGGTGCAGCCTCAGTGAAGGCCTTAGGCCGTCTCTGTGGGAGCCCCAAAGTCGTGCAGCCCTTCAAAGCTGGCTCTGTCTGGGTGTTCATTCTTCCACATCACTGGATGTAAGCTCACCCCCAGTGAGAGAGCACCCACGAACAAGGGTAGTGTCTGGAGGCAGCTGACAGCACTTTCAGTACAGGGAGGGTAGTCCTCAGACCTAAGCCACCCAGGGTTTCCGTATTGACACTCCATATTGGTTGTTGACTCAAGTTTTGTTTAGTAAATTCTGCTCCTTTCTGACCTAGAATCAGTGAATCACAGGTTTTTAGATATGATCTACTTGCCAGAAAAAGCTAATTCTGATCTGGGCTAGCACTTTCTCATCCCAAGCTCCTCTCTCTGGACCACCCTAAGCTTTTGGAGATGAGGTTAGAGGTTAATCCGCTTCCCTCCAGCTCCTGTCGCTGCTGTCATTGTTTTGTTAGATGGCAGTGTGGTCCACTGGCTTGACATGTGGACCCTCAAATCTAGCGTTATCACCTAATGGGTAAGCGTAGACATGCTAAATCTGCGGTCTTTCTTTGCAACTCTAAACTGACAACAACCATGCTACCTAATCGTAGCCTGGCTAGAGGGTAAAATTAGATAATAAAGATGGAGTGCTGGTAGCAAGTAATAAAACCAGTCAACACAGGTCTTTATTTGCTATGACTGAGTTTAGAAGCATAAGATGATGTCAAGAGGCACTTGTACCATTTCTGGGGTAAGGGTGGAGCATCCATCCAGCCCTGGCTAGTCTGAAAACACTTTGAATTTATACAACTAAGTTACTAAAATAGTAGTTGACGATAGATTTTATGTGAGTTGAAATGAGTGATAATTCCCTCTTGCCTGTGAGGATGCTTCCATGGGCACTGAAAGTAGCAGAAGTCGGTCCAGGTAATTTAAAGAATGGCACCTTCTCCATAACATACCGTTGACAGGTGAAGGGGCAGGAGATCACCCAGAAGGTCTGACCAGGAGTGGATGCACGTAGACATACTGAACACAGATTCTCAAAGTCTAGCCCTGTCCAGGAAGACGCCATCAGGGGTTTCTTAGCTAGAGAGACATCAGTTCCTGGTTTCAGGTTTTGAATGGGCAAGCTCACTCTCCAGTTAAGAGCTAATGCAGCTGCTAAAGTTGAAAGCCATGCTACTTACCATCCTGAACATCTTCAGTCTCCTAAGAATTACAGGCAATCGCTCTGCCTGTGCTCTGGAAACGAAGCCCACAGCCTGCAGGACACCACAGTGCGGTGGTTCAAATGAGAATGTCCCGCATTGGCTTGCATATTTAACCCTTGAACTGTAGTCGGTGGTGCTGTTTGGGGAGGTTTAGGAGGTGAAGCCTTGCTGGAGGAAGTGCATCACTGGGGAGGATTTGAGAGTTTCTAATCTCCCCCATTTCTGTTTTGTTCTCTCCACTTGGTGCTTGAGGTTTAGATGTGATCTATCAGCTTCCTGCCGCCACGCTGCTCTGCCGTGATGGACACAACTCTCGGGACTCACAAACCTAAATAAAATACTTCTTCCATGGGTTGGTTTTGGTTGAGGCATTCTATCAGAGCAACAGGAAAGTAGCTAGTATACACTATCTTGACTCTTTAGCTCATGGTGGAGACATGCTCAGAAGGATGAGTCCTTTCTAAATGTCACAGCTGACTGAAGTACACAGGATCCACTGCACAAGAGCTGGCAGAGATGTAAAATGTGTCTTCTTGCATAACATTCATTCGGCAGCCTACAACTCAAGAGAATTTCTACTGTCTTATTTAAGATATTACTAATTGCATCCTAGCCCTTTGAATTGTACCAAATAAAAAGTAGATTTCATAGAGCCACAGCAGCCATGAGAGGGATCTGGACCACGACAGCAGCCACAAGCAGGAGTCCTCTGATGGATCTGGACCACAGCAGCCACGAGCAGGACTCCGATGGGTCTGGACCACCACAGCAGCCACGAGCAGGGCTCTGATGGATCTGGACCACCACAGCAGCCACGAGCAGGACTCTGATGGATCTGGACCTCCACAGCAGCCACGAGCAGGGCTCTGATGGATCTGGACCACCACAGCAGCCATGAGCAGGACTCTGATGGATCTGNCTCTGATGGATCTGGACCACCACAGCAGCCACGAGCAGGGCTCTGATGGATCTGGACCACCACAGCAGCCACGAGCAGGACTCTGATGGATCTGGACCACCACAGAAGCCACGAGCAGGACTCTGATGGATCTGGACCACCACAGCAGCCATGAGCAGGACTCTGATGGATCTGGACCACAGCAGCCGTGAGCAGGGCTCCTCTGATGGAGCTGGACCTTCTGGAAAGAGTCCACCATTGTAGATACCACTGAGGACACAAGGTTCATGGGTGTTCTTTTGCTGTAAAGAGACACCTTGAAAAGGCAACTTACAAAAGAAAACATTTAATTGAGGGCTTACTTACCACTGTGGCAGGAAGCATGGTGGCAGGCTGGCACACATGGTGCTAGAGCGGTAGTTAAGAGCTCACAACCCCAGTAGCACACCTCCTTCAACAAGGCCATAGTGCCTACTCCTCCCTGAACCATCACCAACTGTTTATATATTCATTCAACCCGTCACAATGGGGCAAGGTTTAAAACAAAATCAATGGGTTGTTTTTTAGAAGCTAACTTTCAGTCCTCATGTATGACTTTGAGAGACTTAAGACTTTAATGTTAGGAATATTTCCTAACACGAGCTCCCTGCCGATGCAAAATTTCCAATCAAGCCAAATCAAAACAAGCTGAATTAAGAAATATCCAGGTTTAATGGGAGTTCTGCACTCTCGGGTGGCCCTGAGGGGGAAACCGGGAAGCCAAGGAAATGTGACCTCCGGGAGGAAGAAAGGGAGACCACGTGTGTTCCTCTTTTGGGGGGATCACTTAAATACCCTAGGGAGTGGTCCTGACCCCACCCCCAGGGAGGGGTCAGGACCTGGCCTGCTGGGANAAGAAATATCCAGGTTTAATGGGAGTTCTGCACTCTCGGGTGGCCCTGAGGGGGAAACCGGGAAGCCAAGGAAATGTGACCTCCGGGAGGAAGAAAGGGAGACCACGTGTGTTCCTCTTTTGGGGGGATCACTTAAATACCCTAGGGAGTGGTCCTGACCCCACCCCCAGGGAGGGGTCAGGACCTGGCCTGCTGGGATTTGGAGTTCAGACCAGGCCCGGGGGCTGGGATAGATGCGAGGGGCAGGGGCTTACGCTCCCAACTTGACATTTAGGGGAGGAAATGACTTCAGATATGGAGGAAATGGCAAGAGAAGTAGATGTGGAGCCTGAAGAAGGCATGGGCTCAAGGCAGGCTCATCACTAAATGTTTGGGAGGAACTGTGCTCATGAACAGGCAAAGGAAGTGGTTTACCTGGAGCAGAGTCACCTTCTGAAGATGCTGTCAACTCTGATAAAAATAAGAGAGGGTTTAGAACCACACAGACAACCCCTAAAATAAATATATTAGATTTAAAAAGTCGTGGTGGTTCATGCCAGCACTCAGGATGCAGAGGCAGGCAGATTTCTGAGTTCAAGGTCATCCTGGTCTACAGAGCAAGTTCCAGGACAGCCAGGGATACCTAGAGAAACCCTGACTTGGAAAAAAAGAAGAAAGAAACAAAACAAAACAAAAGTAACAAAATAGAACCACACACACTTAGTTGATCAAACGTCTGTGGCTTTGTGAAAACAGACTCCATCTTTGAAGATGAGTTTAAGATGCTGCCAGGTAGCTTGCGTGCCGCGGGCTGGTTTATGAGGAAAGGAAGGTAGCTCTCCTTACTGTTTGGTTCAAGAAATTGCCATTGACATCCCAGCCTTCAAGTCTGTAGCCGTCAACATTAAGACAAGACTATCCACCATCAAAAAGAAACAATATGGTAAAAGTGCAGATGGAAGCACATTTTTATTTAATAAAGCGTGTGTGTGTGTGTGTGTGTGTGTGTGTGTGTGTGTTTAAGTCAGGGACTACTGTATACCCCTGGATGGTCTAGAACTCACACTGTGGACCAAGATGACCGTGAACTCAGAGATCTGCCTGCCTCTGCCTCCTGAGCGCTGGGATTAAAGGTGTGCACCACCATGCCCTGCCATTATTGCATGCAAGGGAGTCATATTACACATGGAGCATGAATGACTTTGATCTCCTCTAGGAAGCAAAGCTGAGAGTGGCTTACTGATACCAGTCTGTTGTGGAATATTAAGATGTGTTACATTTGTTTATGCTGTGGAACATTTGTTTTAATGATNGAGATCTGCCTGCCTCTGCCTCCTGAGCGCTGGGATTAAAGGTGTGCACCACCATGCCCTGCCATTATTGCATGCAAGGGAGTCATATTACACATGGAGCATGAATGACTTTGATCTCCTCTAGGAAGCAAAGCTGAGAGTGGCTTACTGATACCAGTCTGTTGTGGAATATTAAGATGTGTTACATTTGTTTATGCTGTGGAACATTTGTTTTAATGATGCAAAGATGTGTTAATTCTTTTATGTTGCACTTGTTTAACTCTGTGAAGCTGGGTTACTTTGCCTGTCTAAAACACCTGATTGGGCTAATAAAAAGCTGAACAGACAATAGCAAGGCAGGAGGAAGGATAGACAGGGATGGCAGGCAGAGAGAATAAATAGGAGAGATCTGGGAGGAAAAGATCAAAGAGCGAGAAAAAAAGGGGCTAGTCACCCAGCCAGACACGGAATAAGAAGGAAAGAAAGATATACAGAAATAGAAAAGATCCAGAGGCAAAAGATAGATGGGCTAATTTAAGTGAATAATGAAATCATCATGTTTAATTTTCCATACACTTTTATACCCCAATACAAAAGGGGAAGAAGGCATCAAAAGACTTCTTTAACATGATACAAAGGACAACTCTAATGGTCAATTGCTTTAACACTTTGAGACATCAAGTCATTAATATTATGTTGTTTAGGCCGTGAAGTCACCCTAGACCAAGTATCCTGAAGGCAGCCACTCCCCAGGCAACCTCACATTACAAAAGAAGGAGCAGAAATACATTTGCACATCCTGACCATCTGTCAGGATGGAATCAGGCTCACATTTTTGGGTCTTCACAGAGTGCAGGTTGTGAAAGCATGAGGCCCTGAGTTCGAATCCCCAGCACCTCATAAAAGTTGGGCACAGTTGTGTCTGGAACCCCTGCACTGAGGAGCCAAGACATTGGCAGATCCTGAGAGTTTACTGGCCGTCTAGCCTCACCTAGACAGGAAGCCTGCAGCTTGGTCAGAGAATGGTAAAGGAAGATATCAGATATCCTACTCTGGCCTCCACTTGTATGTGGAGTGACAGCTACTTGCACACTCACACTTGTGTACAATATACACAGCACACACACAGACAACACAGAAACAAAGAATAAGGAAAGCATAGTAAGGTAGGCTTAGGAAGACTGGCCTCCCAGGGCACCCGTAGCCCCGAGCACTGGAGAAACTGGTGAAGAATTACAGGAGGCCACTGTATCGTTTCTTATAGACCTCTCAAGCGCCTTCCCAGGTCTGGAGCACTGTGTCTGCACAGTCGCTGTTTCAACAGAAAGATCTGAGGACTCACCATCACCATTTATCCACCAGGCCCGACTCCTTGCCAACATGTTAATTTACAGATTTTAAAAACAGCGTTGAACTCAAAAATGAAGGCAAGTTGGTGTAGATTGCATTCTGCCAGCTGAGTCTCATTTTCTCCTGTGATGAGGCTGCTAAAGGGCAGCCACGGCAGAATTAATTGCTTGAGGCTCAGAAACCCAATTAATCTGTGAGCTGACTTTTTTTTCAAAGAATGTTAGTGCTCGAAGAGGCCTCAAGGATCACATAGCCCAGCCTCTTCATTTCAGAGAGGAGGAAGCAGATGTCAGAAAGGTTAAATGACTTGTTGAAGGTCAAAGCTACTGTCTACCCTTGCCGCTGTTCCCTGCAAGTTGATTCAGCATTGCATCCTAGGGCCCTTGTGAGTGTCTGTCTGTGTTCCGTTGTGAAATACTGCTGGATGTCTTTGTTGTTCTTGTTTTTTTCTTTCATAAGACAGGATCTTACTATGTAGCTCTGGCTGGCCTTGGAACTCTCTATATAGACCAGGCTGGATTCAAACTCACAGAGATCTGCTGCCTTGGCCTCCCTGGCACATGGACTAACCATGTGCACCCACACACCTACATGAACTAAGCATGTCCACCCACACACCTACATGGACTAACCATGTGCACCCACACATCTACATGAACTAACAGTGTGCAGCCCCACACCTGGCTAAGACTCAGTCCTTCTGTGACAGCCTTCCAGAAAAGTCACCTGGGAGTTATCTCATGAATGCTGCTTTGCAAGGGTTCAAGCCTCCATTTTTAAATTCTGAAGGCTTTTCCATACTCCCTGTGCAGCCAGGGTCACAAGAGGGGAGAGGCGAGACAGTGGAGGTTATCTCATTTGCACAGCCAAAAGGAAACTCTGGGCACAGAAAAATGCCTGAATGCGGACTCCTAAAGAAACAGGGGTCGTGGTGTCTCAGCCTGCTGACACTCTGCAGGCTGTGCTGTCCCCCAGGGATCCCACCTTCCTGTTTGCGTGCTGTGAGCAGAGCAAACTTGCCCACATGGTTGTTTCAGAGAGACGTTCAGTGAGGTATCAGTGACAACGAAGGTGACACCTGAGAATAGTAGAGGAGAGGCAGCTGGACCCAGGAGAGCAAGGTGGCAATCCACGCCGGCACTGCAGTCACACAGGTGTTCCAGTCAAATCTACCCTAAGAACCCGATGGCCACTTTCCTTCAGGAAGCTCTAGCTGGAGCGCCTTCGATTCATTGCCACGTCCATGTGGAGACCAGTCTCCCCCTGAGGATCGCCAGTCCTTGCCCACAACCCTCAGTGCCCCTAAATGGGAGCCTCTATCAGGAAACCACGAATGGGGACTTCCTGGTGGCCCGGCGGAGACTTTTTCAGGGTTGTACTTTGTACTGAGACTCCTCCTTTGTTTCTTCCCATCTCCTGTGTTTGACAGGTATCAGCACTTGAGTTATGCTGAAGGCTCTTCCTGCCTTCCTCTGCTTCTTCTTGCCCTTTATCCCCCACAGGCCTAGGTTAAGAGTACTTGCTGTTCTTACAGAGAAGCAGAGTTCAGTTCCCAGCACCCACATCTATGGCTCACAACCATCTGTAATTCCATTTCCAGGGGATCTGATGCTCTCTTCTGGCCTTTGCAGGCACTGCACTCATATGCACATACCAAACACAGACACATACATGCTTAAAATAGTAAACACATCGGATATGCAGCAAGAAGCACATCGATACAGTATTTGAGTTCTAAGGCTCACTAAAACATCTCAGGAAACGACGCCTCACTTACAAGTTTGGACACACTCTATTATTTTCTGCTCTGATCCTCGTTCTGTAAATCCCTGGGCTCCAGGAAGGATTATGAGCTAAAGAGACTTGTGTGTGCCCTTGGCTCGTTCTTTCCCTGTGAATGAACTTGCTCCATGTAAAATGGGTGAGTTTGTTCTGATGAGTAAAGTTGTCGTGTTCTCTATAAAGTGACCAGCAGGCAGTACACAATAAATGCTAAGGTACATGCTAGTTTTCTAATAACCAGATATCATCCCCTCATTTCTGTACAGGTCTTGACATCTGTTACTGCCATACTATTCTTGTTTGTTGCTGTAGTTAGTTAACTTGGCCCCCTCCCCCAATATCTAGCAATGATGAAAGTCGGTGCTGGGTCTGAAGACATAAACAGCTGGTGTCGATGTTTTTCTTCTTGCCTCTGTGCTCTTGGCAAGCTTGGTACCTTCCAGTTCCCTCAGTGAGGACCACTTTCCCCATCTGCCCTTCTTCCCAGAGAGTGATCACATCCTTCTATTCCCAAGGACCTCAGGGCTGAGTGGCCAGCCAGCCTCGCTTCCTGTGACAGTGTTCACCCTGGCTTCCCAGGTCACTGCCCCAAGGCCTGTTCCTCTGGCCCTGCAGCTGCATGTTTCAGCACAGCGCTCATCTACCGCAACTAGCTAAACTGCTCCCTGAGTAGTTACTTCTTTCTCATTTTTGCTAAGTAACAAAATTTCACAATAAATAAAAATTTACACTAACTAGCATAAATTTTTTTGATTAAGTTAATTTTTCCGTAAGAGAAAAATGTCATAAATAGATCAAATTTTTCTTTATTCAGGTGTTAGCTTTGAAAGAAAAAAAGAAAGTATATACAACATCCATTTTTTAACCATTAAGGATTTTCCCAGCACTTGGGAGGCAGAGGCGGGAGGATCTCTGTGAGTTCTAGGCCAGCCAGGACTACACAGTGAGCCCCGAGGGGAGGGGCTTGAAGAATGTGCACANGCTTCAGTCTCTGAGCACAGTGCAGTGAGTCCTGCGGCATCCAGCACTGGACTGCAAGGGCCACAGCCTGGGTATGGACATGAGGGAGGGATGTGCCCATCCTAGTGGTCCTACTCGCTTGGAGCATCTGTTCTGTCTTCACTTTGTGTCTTTCCTCTGTGGCTTTGAATATACAAAGAGAGAGAGCTGAAGCCGTTGTCTGGATAGCTGAAGCAGTTGTCTGGATAGCTGAAGCCATTGTCTGGATAGCTGAAGCCATTGTCTGGATAGCTGAAACAGTTGTCTGGATAG
>LOJH01005307.1:10966-30780 GCA_001685095.1 Ellobius talpinus | reverse complement strand
TCTCTCTCTCTCTCTCTCTCTCTCTCTCTCTCTCTCTCTCTCTCCCCCTTTCTCAGCTGCCAGAAAGTGGGAAGGGAGGGCAGAGACCACAAGGCATCCCTCAGCTGAAGCCTGAGAACAGACCTTGGTTGCCCAAGAGGCATCCTCTGGGTAGCTTCCTGCCACTGGACGGCGACAGCGAAGTTCCGCTGGTGTCAACAAGGAAGGTCAGAGGTCAGAAGAGAAGGGCCAGTAGGTGAGGAATACTGATCTTGGATTAGGGACAGAGAAATGGATCCAGGGGTCCAGCAGGACCTGGAAGCCCATGCCTATCATACCAAGCATGTCTATACGAGCTAAGCTCAGCCCATGGCTTCATTCCAAGCCACATGAGGCCTGCGATACACTTTCAGCACTGCAATAATATGTAAAACTAAAACACTAACCTCATGCCCAGCCAGCCCTTTCACAGCTGTGCAGACCTTCCCGCTTCTCAGACCAGCTTTCCCCTGTCCCTCTCCACAGTGTCAGGAGAAGGCTTTCCAGATTCATCCTGCACACTCCTGGCTCGGGGCCACTCCCAGCAAATGAAAAGACCACGGATCAATGCCAGAAAAATGACCATCTCTCGTTCCCTTGCCAGGGAAGCAGCGTTGGGTGCACCCACACAGGGTGTAAGAAGCAAGGCTCGCTGGGGTTGTTTGCTTAAATCCCTCAAGTTCTGTCCTCTCTTGGGGTGCACCTCCTGTAGCTCAGGGCCAACTCATTCATTTATCTGTCACCAGAACCGAAGCAGCCACGAAATATTGATGTGGCCATTAGAGTGTGAGGAGGGGTAGAGGGACATGGCAGCAGGACCTGCCGGCCATGACTTGGGGGCTCTCCCAGCTCCCCAGCACTAATGTGCCTGCACGTTTAGACAGATCATTGCACGCAGCTTGAAGCCTGAGTTAGGATTAATGGCAGGGTATTGTGTAGCTTTTCATCTCCGGCTTGTGAATATATATTAAGGCTGCGTTCCCATCGCAGCTGGAGTTAAAGAGCTGACGCCACCTCATTGAAGACTTGGAGGAGAGTATCCAGCTCAGAACCAATTTGACTCCTAGGCCTGTCCCTACATAGCAAGGGTTTCTCTTTCTCCTTTGCTTTTGGGTATAATTAAAGCGTCTGGGAAGGAAGTCAGGCAGAGCGAAGGACTGTGGTACCTGGAGATGCGTTGTCTTTGAATGTGAGCTCCAGCCAGAGCTCTGGATAAAATGACTCAACCCCTCTGAACCTCTTCTCTGGCCATAAGGTCACCTTTGCCATGACCCAGGGCTGGGGTGCTTAGGGAAATAACCCAAGGATACAACCGAGTTTCTGGTCTACAGTTCATTACCTCAGTCAGGCTTCTAAATACAGCACAGAAACTGGTTCTAGCTAGTTTAAGAAGTATTCCAAATTGTATGTCTGCAAAGACTTGGCTTCATGACAGGAACCACAGTATGTCACACAGGGTCTGTCCTCCATGGAACAGCAATGTGGATCACACATAACAGGATTCTACTGTGGCCACCATAGACTGTGTTTGGTTGCCCTTCCCAGAGGTGGGACAGAGCCTAGGCTAGGCTGACTGTGCTCTCCCTCTTTTGTGTGTGCACAGGCATGCATGTGTGTGTATATGTGTATGTGTGCATGGACGTGTGTGCCTGCATACATGTGCCAAAAGAGATTGGCTATCAGGAATGAGGCTCACCTGATTATCAAACAAGGAGTCCTAAGCACTGCAGGTGGCAGGCTGGAGATCGGAGACCCAAGGTAGATGACTGTTTCTAAATCACGAGCCAGGTCTGAGGCCTGGGAGAATCTAATAAACCTGGAGGCCCTGTGAGCCTAGAAGCTGTAGCCTGAGACCCAGGAAGAGCCTGCATTTCCATCAGGCTTCCGCATCCACTGTGGCTCCCTCCCAATCCGCCCTTTTGTCTCATTCTGCTTCAGGTGGTTGGCTGAGTTACACTCCTGTCAGCGAGGGCAGTCTGCTCTCTCCAGTCTCCCGAGGCCACGGCCATCTCACCTAGAAAGACGCTCAGACTCATCCAGGACACTGGTTAACCAAAAGTCACCCAACGACCCAGCAAGATGCTGAGCCAGTGAAAACCAAATTCTATGTAGTGACAGAATGGGGGTGCTGCTCCCCAAGGTCATGCTCCTGAGATGAGTTGAAATGTCAACTTCAAGGGGAGCAGACCACAAGTTGGAACCCACTCTGGACTCAGGCTACATGAGTTCAAATCCTGCCTCTGCAATGAAGAAGCTGAGCGGCAGGGCACAAATCAGTTGAGATCTCCCTCTGTCTCTGCTCTATCCTCTGGAAAGCAGGGATAATGACACCTTTCTACAAGGACTGGCTTGAGCCTTGAGTTCAGAATGTGAACTAAGAGTGTCGGATAAGCAGCCGGCACTAAACACATGCTGCTCCTCCCTCAGAGAAGATAGACTATCCCAATGCACAGCTGTAATGCCTGAGGTCTAAGGAGACCTGTGAAGTCCCTGCCTGAGATTCTAGGCTCCGTGAGCCTTGCTGGAGACTTCCTGGCTGATTGAGACAGTGGTCCAGGCACATAGCTTTAACTGCCTGGAGAAACTGCCCCAATACTCCTGCCCCGATCCCACCTCCATCCTCACAGAAAGCACGTTCTTGAAGAAGATTGGGCTAGTTGGCCTGAGAACAGGGTCTCAACTGGCCATGGACATGGTGACCACCTGCAGTCTTTTCAGTAGCAATAGAGGTGGCATTCCTTGCTGGTGCTGGGCCAGACGCTCAACCTCTGCCCTTAACCTCCAGTTTTCAGTCCATTGTCCTAACAGCCATTCTGATCCTTGGCATCTTTGGTGCTCCTGACCCTAGAGCCCCAAATCCCACATCAGTCAGTGTTAAATTACAAGGCTGCCGGGTCTCACCTGCACAGGTGCCCACACATGTGGACCCAGAAGCAGAAAGGAGGGTGGCAGAGGATTTCGGGTCCCTGAGTCATTTTCCTTACACAGAATGTTTCTGCAGTCAATAGAACAAGAACCCAGGGAAGCACTATAGAAGGCCACTGTCCGTCAACTCAGCAAGAACACTCAGGCAGGCCAGGCTGTAGGGAGGTAGCTTGGATGTGGAGTTTGCAGATTGGGAGACAGTCTGTGGATCCTGAATATCTCCCAGCGACTCATGGGTTGAAGGCCTGGTCCCTGCCCAGCTGATTGCACTATTGGGAGGGGGCGAGAACATTAGAGGTGGAACCCAGGAGTTGGTCATATAGAGTGGTACACTTGAAGAGAGCGTTGGGGTCCCTGACATCATCCCTCACCCACTTTCTCTCTCAGCTTTTCAGCCATCAGGAGGTGAGCAGCTCATTAGCCATGTGCTTCTGCCATCATGAGCTGTCTTGCCACAGGCCCCAAGATCACAGAGGTCAGGTAATCATGGTCAGAAACTTCTGAAAGCGTGACCCTAAAGTAGCCTCTCCTTATCAATTGATCTGATCTGGCGTTTTTGTTTCTGCAACAGAAAGCAAACTCTGTTTTCTGGAAAGAAAGGTAACAAAGAATGTGTTAAGATACAGGTGACTGTGGCATAGAACCGATGCTCACCCGTGGGAGATCCCCTAGAAGGGGGGAGAGCATCCTCCAAGTGTGTACTTACCATGTTTGCCGCTGCTTTCTGGCTGAAGCCTGCCCCTGGGGGATGGGATTAACCTAGGGATTGAAGCCTGCTCCTGGCCAAGGACCATAGGACCTGAGCACAGATGGCCTCTGCAGGAGGCTGTGGGTTGAGGAGTGGGCACTTGCCCATCTGTTCGAGGAGTCAGTGCCCCTTGGCCTCAGAAACTCAAACTGGTGTTTGAGGTCTCCTGGATGACTGGGTACGTCCGTTTCTCACAGTCTCCATTACTCTTCCGATGTGGAGTGGCCCTGTAGCTAGCTATGGGGCATCTTCTTCCTTAGAAAGGGAAAGGAAACTGAGGTTGGCGGAACTGGGAATCTTGGCTGTGTGGGCCAAAGGGAAAGCGCGAAGGATGGAGCAGGAAACAACAGGAAGAGCACTTAAAACATCTCTCAGCTGTTTCAGGGCTGGAGATCTGCACTAAATCTCTGGAAAAAGGGAGTAATTACTCTGTCAGCAAAGGTGATATAATTTTTAAGACTTGATTCCACGGCCGTAATTTTTCCCCATCCTTTCTGCGTCTCTTGGGGGGATTTAGGGGCCAATTACCTGTCAGTTTCCTGAGAGGTACTATTCCTAGACGCGGAGCTATCACCTGCCACAGCTTCCCTGAGACCCATTGCCAGCCAGGTGGCTGGGTGGGGGAACGGCAAGAGGAGCTTAGGAGCATGCCATCAGTTGCCCCAAGGGGGAGGGCAATTCCTGGAGACTGAGGGAGGGGAGTTGGGACAGAGCTCTACTGCGCTCGAAGCAAACCTGAGTTAGTGGTGTCCTTGAGGATTTTGTGCCAGCCAGGTCAACCCAGTTGGAGACTTAGGAACGAGGTGAAGAGGAAAGAGCAGGGTCTGGTCTCCAAGATGGAAAAGTCTTCCAACACATTGCAGTGAGTCGTAGTCTGTTTCCATCGCTGAAACTAAATACCATAGTGTAGCCAGGCTTTCTTTGGTTCACAGCCCCAAAATGATGACACATAGACCTATTAATTATGAAAGCTTGGCCTTAGCTTAGGCTTGTTCCCAACTAGCTTTTATAAGTTAACCTGCTTATATTAATCTACATTCTACCACGCGACTCTCTACCTCTCCTCCATTCTGTAGTCGATCTCCCTGTGGCTGGCTGGCGAATTCAGCAAGCCTCTGATTCTTCCCCAGTTCCTCTCTCTCTCTCCCTGGAAGTCCCATCTATTCTTTCCTGCCTAGCTATTGGCCATTCAGCTCTTTATTAAACCAGTCAGAAGGTGCCTTAGGCAGAGACACATCTTCGCACTGTACAAAAAGGATTATCCCACAACACCACAGAGTGAGTAACTTTGAAGAAAAAGAGATTCCTTCAACTCACAGTTCTGAAGGTTAGGAAGTTCAGACTTGGTGGGTGCATCCACACGGCCCTCATGGAAGGCAGGGCAGCAACTTGTGGTAGGCACTGAATACCCAGCTTAGGTCTCAACTCTTCTTCTTATTAAAGCCTCAGACGTGGGCTGGGGATGAAGATTAGGGATGGAGCACTTGCCTAGTATGTGGGAGACCCTGAGTTCCATTTCCAGTAAAGCCAAGCAGAAATAGCCACAGCCTATTGGGTTAGAATCCCATGCTTACATTATTTAACTTTAATAATGTAGGCAAGTACCTGCTTCTATACTAATGCATAAAATGGAGATCCATCCCTCCTCCCTCCCTCCCCCCTTCATTCCTCCCTTCCTTCTTCCTTTGACGTGATCTAATGTAGCTCAGGCTGGCTTCAAACTCACTATGTAGCCAAGGATGACCCTTGAGCTTCTTATGCTTCTATCTCTTTCTCCTACATTAGGGCATTACAGGCCTGCACCACCGCTCCTGGTTTTATATAGTACTGGGGATGGACCCCAGGGCTTCATGCTGGGTTGGGGACAGGCTCTGGGGTAGCAGGGTATCTTCTAGAAGAATCTGAGCATCCCAGGGAGGTGGAACCCTTGTAACCCAGCCTGAGTTGTTGTACAGAGGGAGAATTGAGGACAGCCAAAAGCAGTTTGCTCTACACAAATGAGCCCTAGCTCTGCGCAGCCTTGGCCAGTTCTTTAACCTCCCTATGCCTCCAGTTCCTTCCCTAAGGATGGGACCTGCCTCATCATATTGTTGGCCACTGTGTGACAGTCATTTTTCCTTCTATCGTCTTGTTGCTGAAGGGTGTCACTCTGTCTCTCTTCTTTGTGTCCTGTGAGTCCCCTATTCTCTGTGAGAATAGGGGACTCACAGGACACAAAGGCTTCTGTCTGTTTTAGGTCAGTTAATTGACCTTAACCAAGTCAGAATCTCTTCTGTAGTATCTACTTCTTGGGGTCATCTTAACCGCCAAGTGCCACTCATGTGCCCCTTGCCAGGTTGTGGGACTCAATTGCAGGTGCCAAAAGCTGCTCCATGTTCTCCTGGGGACTCAAAGGGAGTCTCTCCTGTACTCCTCTGAGAACTGTCAAGTTTCCACTCTGTTAAAGGTCAGAGCACCCATGTCCTGGGACCCCTTGCTGCCTGTCCATCAGGGGCGCAGGCTGTGTCTGACACAGTGGAGTCAGCTGGCCCTCATCTCTGTGTTCAGTGAGCCTCAGGATCTCAAAGCTTCTCTCTAACAAAGCATCTGCTCCAGAGGCCCAAGCAGCCTGGCCGACTGACAACATCGTGTTCTGGGTCATCACATGCCTGGGGCTCAGAGGAGAGCGAGGGAATTCTGGGATGTTCTCTGTACCCAGGGCTCACTCCTCTTCCTGGGACTGTTTATCTCCAGAAGTGTTTCATGAGAAGGGAGTAGCTATGATAATGTGGGCGATGGGTATGCTCACAGCTGATGTCTGGCATGATAGGAAGCCACCATTCTGCCAATAGAGCCTCCTGCTCTGCCCACTCCCAGGCTGGACTGGAGCTTGGCTCCTTCATTAGCATGCAGTCCAGCCTAGTGGATAAGGTGAGGTTGGTCCTATAGCCAGATGTCTAGTTCAAAGCCTACCTTTACTGTTCCCCGTGATGGGAACAACACTAATTATCCTTGTTTTGTAATCTCTACAATGGGGATAGTATCAGGGTGGTTGTGACAGTCAAGACATTATAGAACTCTCAAGAAGAATGTACCTCAGAAGTATTTGCCTCTGTCCACTTGACAGAATTTTTTTTGGGGGGGACCAGAATGGGAATCAATGAGAGATAGCCCTCTGAGCATACCTGTGGGGGGATTAGCTTGATCATGCTCATTCATGTGGGAAGACTGGCCCACCGTGGGTGGCACCAATCCCATGGCTGAGAACCTGGACTGTATAAGGAGAAAGTGAGTTGAAAAGCATTCTCTGCTTCTTGGCTGGATGCAATGTGACAATTCTTCAAATTCCTACTATTGTGGCTTCCCTGCAACAATGAACCATCACCTGAAATTGTGAGCCAATTCAATTCTTTCTTCCCTAAAGCTGATTTTGTCGTGGCATTTTATCACTGCAATTGAAAAGAAACTAAGGCATCCCCAAAGCAGTCAGTATGGAGAAACGTTCTGACAATTTGTCTCTGACTCCAGACTTTCGGCCCCTTGTGAATAAAGAGATTTTTGAAGAGGGTAGCCATGCCCCCCTTTTGTGAGGACAGTGTCAAGATTCTTATGGCTTTACCTACATCTACTCTTTCCAAACTTCCCGTCACAGGATCCGCTTTCATTGATTGCAGAGATTTTCACTGGGTCTTTGAGTTGGCATTGGGGCACCTGCTCTGTTGACCTTGGGTTATCTGGTCTGCTGTGACGGCGTCACCTCCATTGGGAAGCCTCACTCCGTTTCTGGGCTTCCTCCTTGTTCTCCACACTTGGCCTACAGGTAGATTGCATCTCCTCCTGTCCCCGCAAAGGTCCCTGTGCGGATAGCTTGGTTCCTGGGAGGTGGTGGAATAAAGGCAGGGCCTAGTGACAGACCTATCGGAGCTGTGCCTTCGAAAGGTGGTTCTGTGCAACCCAAGAGTTCTCAGTAGAAGCTTAACATAAAAGGAACAAGAGTAGTCTCATCATCTTCTGGGTGTGAGGACTCACGGCCTGCCCACCCTTTGCCTGCCACTTCTGACTGGTCTGTCTCAGGCCATTCATCTCTGACTGGTCCATCTCAGGCTACAGTCATCCCTGAGGACTGGAATAAAGGAAGAGACAGAGAATGAACAAGGCTTTCCCCGCTGTTACAGTTTGAATGTGAAGTGTCCTGCACAGGTTGTTGCCTTGAAGGCTTGTTCTCCATCTGGTGTTACCATTCTGGGAGGTGAGGCCATGTCAGAGGTGAGGTCAGTCTGAATGATGAGGTCTTTGGGAGTGGGCTATCCCTAACGACTTCTTGTCTTGCTCTCTGCTTTCTGGTCCACCATAGTGTGAGTGGCCTCCTCCACCTGCTCTCCCCACCATATCAGGGAACCCTGGAGGAGTCTAGGCAGGATAGGAGGGTTTGAACAGACAGTCATGGGCTGGCTGTTGGGGAAGGGCAAGCACCAGCACCAGGAATGGGGAGGATTTGCCCACCTAGCTCCGACCCGCCTAATTCCACACCACACACTGCTAAGGCACATAAGGTTTGCTTTCCATCACGCAAGTGGCAGCAAGTGTTTGCACGTGGAGGGCCCTGAGTGTCACCTACTTTGCCCTTTATTGTGGGGGGAGAGGCTAGAGCGTGTATTGGCCAGAGGACAACCTCAGCTGTTGTCTGAGAGACTCTACCTACTGCCTTTAAAACAAGGTATCTCATGGGTCTAGATCTCACCAATTAGGCTCGACTGTGCCCGATGAGCCCCAGGAATCTCTTTTGGGATTACGAGCACGCAACAATTTACCCATCATTTTTGTGCATGGTTGCAGGACTCGAACTCTGATCTTCATGCTTGCATAGCAAACACTTGACCGGCTGAGCCAGCCCTCTCTTTAGCGCCATGGAGACTTGTAATAGAAAGGTGGAGGCTGAGAAAGGATTGCATGGACTTTGAGGGGACCCAGCCTAGATTCTCTCTCTGAGCTGGCTGCTCATGACCTCTATACCACATGTTCTGACCTCAGGCTCCACATTGGTAAACAGTGATCAACCGTGCCATCTCCACGTGGTGACTGAGGATACAATGCCAGAAGGCACGCCAAGCAGTTGGCATGCAAATATTCTCTGTAAGTGTGTTGTTTCTATTTTTACTGGAAGGCAGAGAAGGGGGCTGTGTACCATCACTCTCTCCACTTCTCAGGTCTCAGAGTGTCTGAGCTCAGCCACTGTCGGGACATGCAGGTGCCTGGATATGAAGTAAGGTATACTATGTCTCTCCACTTCTCAAGTCTCAGTGTAGCAAGCAAGCCATCCCTGGGACCTAAAGGCCAGCCCTCTACCTAGAACCACGGAAACTGGGTGTGCAAACGCCATGCACGAGCCAGGCAGTTGGCAAAATAATTGAGTGCTAGCATGTCATATTTTAATGAAGTTCTGGAGTTAGAGATTTATAATTGCTAATGAGCCAGGCTAATAATTAGTTGCTTTATAATAAGGGTGATGATCATTCAGACAGAGGTAGAGAGAGCCAGGCTCCTGCCTAATTTTTCTCCTGTAATTATGTGACATGCCCAACTGCCTGGAACGGCTCTCACCCTTTCGTCCTCTGGCTCCAGGACCATGCCTGGTTTCCATGGCACCATCCTCAGTCTCCTATCCCACCCCAGCATCTTGACTTTGGGGGACCAGTGCCTCCTGCCAGGCAGCTGTTGTCCGGCATCTACTTCCATTTGTTGTCCCCCTGGTGAGAGTCCCTCTCCCCTTGCTCAGAGGCAGATGGGTGAGGGGCCAGCTCTATGGCTAGAGAGCCAAGCTGGATCAGACACACAGAGGAGAGACTGAGCATTTGATGGATGCTGCGTAGGGCTGCAGTCTACCTTGGATGGAGGGTGGAAATCCCTGTGTCCCCCTTGGTAACTTCAACCTCAGGGAGGATAACAACAGGACTGCCCCAGCAGCAGCGTGTCCTGAGAATACCTTGAGCTAAACCACTCTTGGTGATGGACAGAGCCATGGCAGAGAGGGCAAGCAGCTTAGAGGAGCAGCTGCCTGCACTCTAGCCCTCCCTAGCTTCTCAAGGGCAGAGTAGAGAGAACCCATGGTCCTTCTCCGCCATCACCAGGCTGACTCACTGGCCAACCCTGGGTTTGCCTCTGGGAAGTTACAGAGAGAGCTGAACAAGACTCAGGTCTTCTCCAGCACCGGGCCTCTAGGGGTCACTCTGAGCAGTGTGAAGCTTTAAGAAGAAAGGTAATAGGTACAAACAAGCCCCAAATCTCTGCCGTGACTTAGCCTATGGGTCCTGGGGGCACACTGGAAGGCAGGACCCTGGGGAGTCTGGGAGAATACTGAGGGAGATGGCTACAGATGAACACCCCGTCAGTTGTTTGGTGGTTGGTTGACTCTGGTTTTAGAACAAGTATCTAGAATGATTGAACTCAGGTCAGACATTCTTAGGCATTTGGTGTCTGCTGTGTGTGCATGTGTGTGTGTACTTGCGCACGTGTTCAGGTGCATAATGTGAAGGTCAGAGGTCATCATCAGGTGTTGTTTGTCGTCAGATGCCATTCACCTTGCTTGCTTGTTTTCTTTAAAAGGAAAACATTTATTTTTATTATTTCTAATTACGTGTTGGCATGTGATTTTGTGTGCATGAGTGTAGGTCCTTGTGAAAACCATAGGTCTTGGATCTCCTGCCCCCAAAGCTGGAGTTACAGGTAGTTCTGAGCCACTAAAAATAGGTGCTGTGAACTTAACCCAGGTCCTCAGCAAGTGCAGCCAATGCTCTTAACTGCTGAGCCATTCTTTGCTCCTGTCCCTCACCTCATTTTCAAGATCGGGCCCGGGACTCACAGGTTTGGCTAGGCTGGCTGTCCATGAACCCCAGAGCTCCTCCTGCACCCCCTCCCTGGTGTTGGGGTCACAGGTGTGCACCACAGCCACTGGCATTTTGGCCTGAGTTCTGGGGGTCAAACTTAGCTTCCATGCTGACAAGACAAATATTTTACCCACCTAGCTGTCTCTCCAGTCTCTTGATACCTATTTTGAATCACATAAATCACCTAGAGAATTTCTTCATTTCTCTATGGCAAGAATGATATGACCTCACTTATGATCCTCATGCTTCCTGTTGTCTCCTGAGGCTCCTGTGGGCATATGTGTGGGGTGCGCTGTGTGATGCCACTGGTATCAAGTAAGAAATAAAACGCACATGGCACTCCAACTGGATGTGGGCTTGTGCCCTGAGGTCCATGACAGACTTCGGGGATCATGTGCATTTGGGTGGGAGAAAAACATGCAAAAACTTTTTTTTTCTGTGAGCACAAGGAATCCACAGACCTGTAAGTGGTGCTTGGGGCTTCACCCGTGGAAAAGAGGTATTTTCATATTGCATTAGTGCAGTGGCAGATACCTCAAAACATTGTTTATGCTCATCTCCAGCTTGAAATTATGGCAGTTATTAGACCCGTTGCAAGAGCTTGTTGCTCACCATGTTAATAAAAGATCGCTTGAGCTCCCATATATTTGGTTTTTAAAATACAAATTACTACAGCTTTTTAAGAAACCAGTTGATAGCCGTGTTTCAATGTAATTGCGCCTCTGCATAACTCCATGGATTTTCTTTTCCCTCCTCCTCTCTGTCCTGTTTCCCAGCTCCAGATCTTCCTGTGCTGCTCCTTCCCAACCCACTAACTCAGCAGAGATGGATGACTCCTATAGGAGACGTGGTCCTTAGGATGCCTGGAGCTCAGGAGAGACTGAGGGTGCTAACACATCCCTGGAGACTGGGAGGGGAAAGATGGGATGGAGACTGGACGTGGTGACTCATGCCTGGAACCCCAGCATTCTGGGAGGCTGAGGCAGGAGGGTGACTGTGAGTTCCAGGTCAGACTGGGCTGTGGAATGAATTTCTAGACCAACCTGGGCTACACTATGAGAGCCTTTCTGAAAAGGAAAAGACACAAAGAAGAGTAAGGGGCTGAGCTTTTGTCTCCATTGACTCTTGGCTGACCAAAATGATGTCTGCCCAGCTACCCTGAGGGCTAGGCGGTGCTGTTCACGTCTGTGCTTCTCTTTCCCCACACTTAGAGCCTGCACTGTGGCTATGTTTCTGAAACCAGGAGATGGATGCAACATTCTTTGGAGTTCGGAGTAAGTTTTGCCAAAACCATGGTCTGTGTCCATTCTGTCCACAATGGTTGCTGAGCTCCTCCAGTATGGCAGCTCAGGGAGCAGAGACAGTCACTCAGTCAGTCAGTCAATCCAACCAGACAGTAAGATTCAATGCTGATTCTCTTCCTTCCAAGTCAAGAAGCAAACTCCATGGACACAATCACATTCATTAATTCAGTAAACACATCGCTCTTCTCTGTGGTGGTTTGAATAAAAATGGTCCCTAGAGACTCATACATTTGAATATTTGGTTCCTAGTTGATGGAACTGTTTGGGAAGGATTAGGAGGTGTGGACTTTTGGGAGGAGGTGAGTCACGGGGGTGGGTGTTGATGCTTCAGAAATTTAATGCCACTCCTATTGTGTTCTCTGCCTCATGCTTATCATTTGAGAGGTGAGCTCTCAGCTCTTCCTGCTGCCATGCCTTTGTTCTGCCATCATGGACTCTAACCCTCTGAAGCCGTAAGCCAAATTTAATGCTTTCTTTTATAAATTGTCTTGGTTGGAGTGTTTTATCAGGAATAGAAAAGACGCTTAGACACTCCCCTTTGAGCACACTACTGTCCTGAGGGGTCAGGCCTAAGCTATGCTTCCATGGCCTTGGACTGGGCCTGGGAGACATTGATTAGGCAAATAGCATTTTGATCATTCATGACTGCTAACTAATCAGTAATAATGAAAACAACTTAGTAACGGAGCCGTGAGAGATGACAGAGGGAGTGTCATGTCCTACAGCAGTCTCAGCTGTCAGCAGGCCTGGAAGCCACCACTGCTGCGTGTGCCACTCCTGATATTGTGTTCCACAACAAACTTCAAATTCAATATTAGATTTCTTGGACCTATGGCCAGTAAGATGGCTCAGTGAATAAAGACTCTTGCCATGCAAGGCAGATGCCAAAGTTCAGTCCCTGCAACCCACACGAGCGCGGAAGGAGAAAACCTGCTCTGCACAATTGTCCTCTGACTTTCATACACAAGGCATGCTGTGTGCCCTTCATCACTCTCTCACACACACATGCACACACACACACCACATGTAATTATAATAATTAATAATAATAAAAATTTCTTGGACATACAATGGTTTCCATATAACCCAGAAAGTTTGGCTTTCTTTTCTTTTATTATTACAATTTTTGGTTTTATTTTGTGTGCCTGTGTGGACACACACAAGGAAGCATGTGTTGAGATCAGGGGCCAACTTGTGGGAGTCCATTTTCTCCTTCCACCATGTCAGTTCCAGGAACCAAACTCAAATTGTACAGTTTGGTGACAAGCACCTCTACCTACTGAGCCATGTCACTGGCCCCACCATGGAATTTTTAAACAAATACGTGATTTCAAGAATTCTATTCCTTTGTCCCTAGAAATCACTGAAATGCTCATTTTCCACAATGTTCCCCAAGTTGCCTTATTGCAAACAGATGTGCAAGGCTTGGCTGCCAGGCAGACCTGCTCTGGGGTTGGTGATGGTTGTGGTCCCGAGAGCACTTGGTTCCAGTCTCCTGCCCTCTGCCCTCGTGGGTTCTCTGCTGCGGGCTGTCTCAGAATGTGTTTGCACAGGATATGAAAAGCCACTTTAAAATGAGAGAAAGCAGAAGAGTAGGAGGTGGTGGGGCTGTGAGGCAGAGAGGTCACAAACCACATTCTCCAGTGGGACGAGTGTTTCTTCTCATCCATTTGCATCGATAATCGAGCATTTTCTGTTCACTAACCCAATACAGCCTGTCTTCAAAGACACTTTGTGTGCTCTGGCGGGAACTGAGTGAGCCTGGAGCAGGTGGAGAAATTGAGCAAATTAAGGCTGGGTGTGTAAGTCTTCCTGCATAGAAGGTGCAGGACTCACCCAAGAGGCAGTGGGCACTTCTCTGAGGTGAGCATGAGCAGGCTTGCTTCTGCTTCTAATAAGACCAAAGAGTTCTTTGGCTTTGTTTTTAATCAATGGTACTTGTGGAATAGAATTCCCGGGCTCTAGAAGACCAACCTCATTCAAGGTCATAGTCCCTGAGGATGAAGGGTAATAGCTGTCATTTACTGAACATATACTAAGCACCAGTTCCAAGGGTAGGGTCTTATGTGGGTCACCCTCATTTAGTTGTAGAAGCCCCCAGGATGTATGCACCAGCTTCCTAATGAGATCCTATGCATTAAAGGAGGGAGATAGCTCATTGTGACAGTGTATTGTGTAGCCATGGAGCCAAGGTCAGAATCACAAAGTCTGGCCCTAGCTTTGCTCTTCGATCCACACTGTGCAAGGGGGGAACACCCCAACATTCAATATCATAAGAAAGTCTTTGGGGTGGATGACAAAGGCTTCGTTAGATGTTTAGTAACAAAGTCAGCTACACAATATGCATAGATAGATAGACAGACAGACAGACAGACAGATAGATAGATAGATACATGATAGATATAGATAGATACATAGATAGATATATAGATAGATGGATAAGGATAGAGATGAGATTAACTGGAGTTATCCTACACAGGAGATAGTGGTCCTCCCCAAAGCCACAGATTGCCAAGTAAAAATCTCATCGCCATGTGAGGAATAAGTCCCCTTGAGTTGTTGATTACAGGTATCCTGAAGACTCCCCAAACAATAAAGCTATTGCCCCTACTCTTGTCTGCCTCCCTATGATAAGACCCAATTATCTTGATGATAAGACCCTATTTCTGAGGACAGCACACAGTTTGGCCATAAGACATGGAGAAATCAAGTATGTACTGGCCAGAAAACTTCCTCCTCACTAGCTAGCTCTCACAGTACCAGAAAGTACTATGTAGGCTGATAGAGTGGAGGGTAGTCATCAATCATATTATCCATCTGTGAGTTCTGTGAGCAGCAATAGTGACAGATGTGGCAAGATATGTCTGTGGGTGCAATAGTGGTATGGATGTTAACGGGTAACCAACCACCTTTTGGTTGGATGCAAGGTCTACTCTACAGGAGGAAAAGTATGCCTAGTACCATATGCCTGGTCAATAATCCATGGTTGAGGAGTTCACAGGCCCCAGGGGTGAACCTACTACTATTTTTCTATAAAGTAAGCATAGCATCAAACTGTCCTCTAAATTCATATTTCTCTACCCATAGATTAGTGCAGCTCTCAGACCTCATTAGAGAAGTTTCTTTGTGTTGCAGACAGAGGGTAATACAGAAACTCACATTTGGTCAACCTGCAGAGAATAAGTGTTTATGAAATGCTCATCTATAAATGGGACATTTACAACACACACACACTCACGCACACACACACACAGAGGAAGATGGAGTGAAAAAGTTGTAAGAGCCAGAGGTCAGGGAGGACCAGAGTGGAGACTACATCTTCTTGTAGTCATGAACACACACAGCTATAGCTTCCTGCACACGACCATCAGAAGTACAAGTCAGTCAACTTTCCAGCATAGTTGCGGGAGCTTACCACCCCCACCCCAAACCAAGTAGCTTTATCCAGCTAATGGCTTCTGAGGGAGGGAGAGTCAGTTTTCTTTAACGGTGTGGCCCCTGTTAGGTCAACCACACTCTAATGAATGTTCCCACTCTCAAGAGTATACAGACAGCATAAACAGGAAAAGGTGAGTTATTTAAAAAAAAGACATAAAATTGGTAAGGAGTGGAGGGAAGAGCTAGGAGGACTTAGGGGTAAGAGTGGAAATAAATATGGTCAAAATAATTGTATGAAATTCTCAGAGAATTGATAAATTATTCTATTAACAAAAATAAGAAAAAGAAAAACAAAGGAAACAGATGGCCCGGTGCACAGTTCAGGCAGCTTCATGCTGGGCCAGAACTTTCCCTGCAGGTCCTCTGTAACAACTCTACATTTTACAGAGAGAATCATGGGAAACATGCAGCAGCCTTGGATTAGAGTCAGCATGTGGAAGACTCCGCCTCTCGTTTCAATCCCAACACCCTATGTCGCCAAGTCATTGGCCAAGCCATTGGCCAAGCCACTGGGGATGTGAGTATGGAGGTTGGTAGAGAAAGATGGGGGAAGCATCCAAACATGAGGCTAAGAATTTGGTCCAAATTTCTCCTCCAGAAAGCCTACAAGGAATAGCATGTAGCCTCTTTTCTTTTCTTTTCTTTTCTCTTCTCTTCTTTTCTTTCTTTTCTTTTATTACTTATTGAGTACTCCTTGTCCTCTCAGAGGGCTTAGATTCACTAATACCCAGCATCCACAGGGTGATTTATAACCATCCATAATATGCATACCAGGAATCTGATGCCCTCTTCTGACCTCTTCATGCACCAGTCACACACATTGTGCAAAGACAGACATACAGACAAAACGCTCCTACACATAAGACAAAATCTTTAGAAAGGAAGGACTCTCCCTGATGCCTAGACTGATCTTGAATTCATAGACTCAGCTGATCTCTCCTGCCTCAACCTCCTGAAGAGCTGGGACGATGGGGGCTTGCCATCACTCTCAGCTCATAGCAGACTCTTGAACTGTTGGACGAGACACGTGAAGAAGCAAAAGAATGGAAGCGCATGTTTTAATCTAACCTTGTAAAAAGCAGGCATGGGGCTAGGCATGGGGCTCAGTGGGTAGAGTGCTTGCCTCCCACACACAAAGTCCCAGGTTTGATCCTTGCCACCACCACAGACAGAGGGGTGGTAGTTCATGCCCGTAATCTCAGAATTCAGTTAGAGGTAGGAGGATCAGAAGTTCCAGGGCATCCTTGGCTACATAGCTTGTTTGAGGCCAGCCTTTGCTACATGAGACCTTGAGTCAGCAAAAAATTCAAAAGTCCTCGCACCCCCCCTTTGTTCCCGGGGATGGCTTGGTCTCTGTGCCCTGTCTCTTGGGTGTCAGTCATGTTCCCCCTGCATCCTCCCATTAGCACTGGAAGCTGGAAGGGAACCCAGTTCCCCAGCTGCCTCCTGGCTGCTGTGCTCCAGAGCACAGTATTTAAATCCTGTTAAATAACCTGTTTTCATGGGAAATCACAGCCAGGTTAGCAAATTCCCCGCACGCTCGCTCTTTAGACAAAACCAACATCCCGGGTCTCCAGAAAATTGGCCATTGTCCTGTAATGGTGGAATTGAGTTGAGCAAATGGCTGCACTTAAAAAAAAAAAAGAACTTGCTCCCATTCAGGCAAAAACAAAAGTTCAACCTTCTGCTCTGGAAATTTCCAGGTCACGGCCCATTTCTCTGCAGGTATAAAGGAGAAAATAAACACCTTTGCAAGGCAAACGATTAATCCCAGCCAGCATTTTGGAGGCTCCTGCTGACAGCAGGCTCTCTGGCTTTTTAATTGGTGGCCATAGCCAGGTTGGGTTGGGGTACAATGTCAGCTGTGGGATTGCAAAACTGCAATTCCTTGACTTTCTGTGGGCTGCTGCAGGGACCCTCTTTCCTGACCATTGTGGAAGATCCTGGGGGTAGGGGTGGGACCTGCTTGTACTTTCTGTAGCTGGGTGGCTGTCTGTGGTCCTGGTTTCTGCTACAGTCATCGTTAGTAGCAGCAGCAATAGCAATGTGCCGTTAGTAGGCACCACTGTGTGACTAGGGAAGAAGGCTGGAGATGCATAGCTACCCAGTTTCTGCTGAATTCAGTAGCTTCATTGTTTCTGAGAGAGGCTCAGGTATCGAGACAGCCACTAACTTTGTTACACTTGGCTAGGTGGCCTAAATGGTGTCGTCTCCCCTGTTCTTGAGACACTTACACCAAGTGAATCGGTCCACCTACTACTGCATAACAAATAGCCCCAAACTTGATAGCTTAAAGCAGCCATTTACCGACTGGGATTCTGTAGGCTGCTGACTTAGGGTAAGCTCAAGTGATGGGGAAAATTCAAGCTGAGCTGAGTTCATCCATACCCCTGCTGGGTGGTTGGGACACTGGCGGCTGGAGGATGGCCTCTGCCTGGTCAGCAGGATGACTTGATATCATGTGACTCATCCTAGGGAGATGTATACAAATGTCTGTTCACCTCAGGTAGGACACCAACGATAGACTTAAGAAATGATTCTATGTTCCCCCACCTTTGAGCTCATGAGCTTATTGAGGTTACATAGCAGCGCATGGGTGTCCTGAATGTAAGCGCATCACCCACAAGTTCACACGGTGTGAGTGAGCATTCCTGAAAGCTGCATCCCTGGAGTTTCCTGCAGGACTTGCAGGCTGCTCAGCTGACTGGAGAGCCATCTCAGCAATTGTTTGCTGTTTGATAACCAACTGTGAGGTGGGGCCTTGTACATTTTGTGACTTTCTGAGCTTCCTCCAGTTCAGGAGCCTCTCTCCTCCCTCCAGGAGGGAAGGTGCTAAATTGGAGGGACTAGGTCCTTAACACTGGAGCTTCTGAGATACAGGGCTGGTCATCCATAGGCTGACTCAAACTTGTTCCTGAGTACTGTCAGGATTCAATTGCAAGAATGGAAGCTTCTTAGTGAGTAGATAATGAAAATGTGGGGCATTTACACAATGGACTATCCAGCTGGTAAGAAATGTGAAATTTGCAGATAAATGGATGGAGCTATAAACAATCAGCCTGAGCGAGGTAACATTGACCCAGAATGATAAACATAGCATGTTTCCTCTTATGTGTGGATTTAACCTTTAAGCTTTAGATATGTGTGTTCCAATTAGTATTAGTGTATCTACAGAGGTTGGGTATTTCATAAGGGACCAGGGGTGAGGAAGGGATCTTCCAAAGAAAGGAAAATAGAACATAATATTATAAAGAGATAAAAGGGAAACTAGATTAGGAGGATTAAGTGGGGAGGGGCATGGGAGAGAATACAGGTAGAGACAATACTGAAGGCTTTTTGAAAAGCCTTGTGGAAACTTGCTACCATAATAGCTCCTTAAAATATATACATATATGAAAGAAATATCCATGGAGTTGACATATAATAGGGAAGACAATGTCCCAACTAGACATCATATGCCACCAAGAAAAAAAAATTCAGGTTCCAGAAATGGTGTTTTCTTGTTGAGTTATTGGCTAAAGGGGTCCCATAGGCCACTGACCCAAACACTGTGGACCACTGTCAGCACTATTAATAATTCCATGACTTGACAGTAAGGCCCTATTGCTGAAGACATCACATACTTATGTCACCATAGGAGGGATTATTCTGGTGCTCATCAAGAAGATTCACCACTATTGACTGGCATTCATGGTGCTAAAAGGTGCTGTATAGATTATCAGAGGAGAAAAGTAATTGTCCCTCAATCTCACCAATCTATGAACCCTGTAACCTACAACAGTGACCTACCCATAAGACAGACTGATGCAATAGTGGCATGAATGTCATGGAAGTGACCGACCACTTTTTGACTGGATTCAAAGTGCCCTGCATGAGATGAAACCCACACCTGACATTGCTAAGGAGGCCAAGAACTTGAGATCAGGAAGGCCGTAGGGGAAACCCGACTGCAATTACTCTTAAAACATTGGAATAAAATGATGACCAAGGACATTGCTGTATCCACAGATCAATGTTCTGCTTACTCTTCATCAGAGAAACTTCTTCTTGCACTAGATGGTAACTAACACAGAGACACCAACTGGACAGTGTGCAGATAATGAGACATTGGAGCCCTCAGCCCTAAATAGGATTGTTTTCATCAGACACTTCCCCTCCAGGCTCAGGGATCTATGAGGAAGAGGAGACAGTAGTAAGAGCCCAAGGTGGTTGATGACTCCAAGGAAAGCACGTTTTCCAGACACAGCAGGGTTGGTGTAATATGAACGCACAGAGACTGTGGTCACATGCTCTAGACCTGCCCAGATTTAAGTCAGACAAAATTCCAGCATGGAGAGCAGAAGTGGACATAAAATTCCACCCCTAACAGAGAAGCTCTTTGTAACTGATGCCTGATGGGAGAGGGAAAAGTTAGTTTTCTCCAATGGAGTAACACTGGGAATAGCATCCGCACTCCAGGGTGGGCCTCTGATGTAGGAGGGTCTTCTATCTATCTGTTGCTTTCATTGGTTAATTAAT
>LOJH01005307.1:0-10932 GCA_001685095.1 Ellobius talpinus | reverse complement strand
TTGTTATTTCGGGGTATAAGCTAGCCGTGCGGGAGCCGGGCGGGATGAAAAGCCGGCCCGCTCCCCTTTCACCACAGGCCTCATGCTCAGGAGTAGTTAGCAAACCCATAATGGACGTCACGGTGTTTTGTTTGTGCTTTTTATTGTTGTTGCAGCTTTTGCTGTTTTGGTTGTTTTGTTATTTTTATTTTTTTAATCTTTGTTTTGTTTTTGAGAGAGAGAAAGGACATGGGGTTGAGTGGGTAGGGAGGTGTGGAGGTTCTGGGAGGACACTGGGGTGGGGAAAGGACAGGATCAAGATGCAGTATATGAACACATTTTCAAAGAGAAGGGAAACTTCCAGGTCTTCTTTAGAACGGACACCTGCATTGGTTATAACAAGATAAAGGCCAGTTCTGATTCAATAGTGTGTTGTACCTCGCCCCACCACTCATGGCCATGGCCACCCAGACCCCCAGAGTGTGACTTTGCCTTGGAAATAGGCTCTTTGAGGATGCAATGAAGGATTTGCTGTTAGCAGTCCTAGATTTGGGATGAGGCTGAATTCCGGCAGTTTCCCTTATAGGAAGGGAAGATGCTGAGACTGAGAGATGCAGGATGGTGTTTGGAGAGATGCAGACACAGCTAAGGAGTGCCAATGCAGCTGGGAGAGATGCATGGGATGGAGTCCCCACTGGAGCCTCAGGACCCTACCAACACCTTGACTGGACTTGAATCACCTGAGCTGCTGGGTCTGAGACACTCAGACAAGGGGACACAGATTCCACTTCTTAGGAGCAGCAGGGAGGGGCCAGGAAGATGGGCAGGAGGGGAGCCGCATTTGCAATCTTGCACCTTGGTTTTTCACAGCTCCCAATCCATTACTGGCATTTACCTTCAAACCAGAACAGCCATGGGATGGCAGACACCAGCCTGCCACAGCCCACTGGTTCTGTTTCAGCACGGGCTCCTGAGAGGTGTCATCGCTCTCACAGCTGCCTCCCTTGCAACAGCCTTTCCTCACCAGATTCCTCACCACATCCGGCTGGACTTAGGCCACATCAGCATTGTCTGAGCAGAGCCTAAGAAGGCAGGATGGCTGAGCAACAGTGTGTGGTGCAGCCTGAGCTCCTGGGGGCATCTTCCCCACCCCCTGTTCAAGTGGCCTGGGCTGACCTGGACCTTCCTTTCCCGTTCCATAAATCCAAGTCTGTCCCTAGGGCACAGGAGGAGACTCTGTATTGACAGGAAGACAGTTTGGAGAGTCTACACTTTCATCTTCAGGCTCTTTTGGGAGACTAACTAGGACTCTTTGGAACCCTCAGCCTATGTGCTCAGTGTCCCCGCTGGACACGGGGCTCCCTGATGCAAAGGCACCCAATGCCTGGATCCTGTCTTTAAGAGCTGACAGTGCCACACAGCCAAGTTGAGTTACAGGGTGGAACAAAGAACATTCAGCAGGAACCCTGCGTTGGAGAACCTTCCCACCAGCATTAAGTCACCAGCACCGGCACCAGGGAACTCCAGGCTCAGAGATCCTGCTGCAGCAGCTTCTCCAGTAACTGATATCACAGGTAGGCACTATACACCCCTGAGCACAGCTTTCCCTTGGTGACTGCACCCCGGGAAATAGAGCAGTGGGAGGTAGAGATTGCTAGAGGAAGGAGATGAGGGATGGGTTGAGTAGCTCCCTCCGATTCACGTTGTTTTGAGCCCCCAGAACGTGATCTTTGGTGGAAACGGAGCTACCACCCATGAGCTTGGTGAAAATGAAGTCACGCTAGAGCAGAGTGGCCCCTGAGCACCTTAATACCACTGCCTTTGTAAGAAGAGAAGAAAACCAGCTATGCAGGGCCAACGAGAGACCACATGTGGTAGAAGCAGAAATGGACATGATGCAGCCAGAAGCCAAAGATCTCCCACAGCTTGGAGAGGCGGGGAGGACCCCTGTTCCAGAACCTTCAGAGGGGTGTGGCCCTGACGGCACCATCACTCCAGCCCAGAGCCTCCAGGGCTATGAGAGAATCATACTCTGCTAGTAGAAGGTTGTAGGTTGTATCTTGTTACAGTGACCATAGGAGACTCAGATGAAGTCATTTAGCAGGTGGGGTGAGTAGAACATTCCAGGCCCAGGAAGATGAGTACAGATGCAGCAGAGAGAAAGTTGTTGGGGTCACAGGAAGGATGTTGAGGGTGGCAGCCAGTGCAGAGATGGATCTAGATGGAGTTGGAACCCAGTAGTAGGGTCCTGTGAGCCACTATGACCCTTTGGGTCTTATTTTATGCACAATGAGAAGTCACTGAAGGATCTTAAAAGAAAAAAAAAGACCATGGTTTGAAGTCCCTTATGAAAATATCACATCAAGTTGAGTGTGGTGGCACATACCTTTAGTTCCGGCACTCAGGAAGGCATAGACAGGAGGATATCTGTGAGTTTGAGGTCTACCTGGTCTACAGAGTGAGTTCCAGGACAGCCAAGGAGAAAAGGGAAAGAAAAGAAGAGAGGAGGCAGAACAACCCGCCGTATCTTCGCATGATTAGATATGAAGTCATCTTAGAGCACACATGATTCCACTCATAGGAAATGAAAGCAGTCGCTGTACAACACATGGTTGTTTACAGCAGCTTGGAGTAGCTCAGAGACAGGCATCAAAGATCTCTGCCTGGTGACAGTGAGTGGATACGGAACACATGGTCTGTGAAGGGAGTATTATTTAGCTGGGAAAAGGAGTAACGTTGGAAGAGGTTGCTGGTTGGTTCTCGGTAAGAAGCTAGAGCTAATGGGTCAAGCAGTGATTTAATTACTATAGTTTCTGTGTGATTACTTCAGGTCTAAGCTAGCTGGGTGACTGGGAACCAACAAGTGTCTCCCTCCTTACAACATTTCTTGAAATATGCCACATACAGGAGCAGGCTAAGTGAAGGGAAACCCACATGAAAGACCACCTAAGAGTCTGTCATTCTGTACAGAACCTGGATCTCCACTGTGACAAACTGGAGAGTAATGGCTTTGGATTGGAAAGGGGCAAGGGCTTAAGGAATACGGGGTCTCTTCCTCAGGTGGTGAAAATGTCCTAAACGGATGAGGCCTATACAGCACACACATGGAACATGCTAGCAGTCACAGAGCTACTCATGTTGAATGGGTGTGTTCTCTGGTACATAATTTATAGCCCAAGAAAGCTGTTTTCAAGAGAGAGAGAGAGAGATTGTAGAAGGGGGAGGCAGAGAGGGAGCTTCAGAGCCTGCTGAAGAGGAAGGCATGGGTGAGCCTTAGAATAGAGGCAGCGAGAAGAGATGAGAGCAGCTATTGGCTGAAGGCAGTGTAAACAACAGATGGAGAGACGAACAAAATGTGAACTGAGTGCCCAAAGGGATCTTACTCCCATGTAAAAACATTACACCAGGCTGGGAAGCTTGCACGTGCTGTGCAAGCCTGAGGATCAGGGTTTGGATCCCCAGCACCCATGTTGATGTTGGTCTGGATGGGCATGGTGGCCTGTGATTCCAGCCATCAGAGGGAAGAGACGGAGAGGGTACATCCAGATCAAGCTGGCTAGCTAGACTAGCCAAATCGGCGCATTCTGGTTCAAGTGAGAGACTCTGCCTCAAGATGTAAGATGATCCATTTCTGGCCTCCACACACCTGCACACACATGTGGCCACACAACACAAAACCCACATAAGCATATACCCACGTAACACACACATTCACACACACCAACACACAGAACCATTACACCAAGTGAAATAAGCCAGGCACGGGGATTGGTCATCATGATCCCCCTTCTACAAAGCTTCTAGAACAAGCAAGTTCACAGAGTGGGAGAACAGCTTCCCAGAGACTGGGTGGGAGGAAAGAGTGAGAAGCTACCACCTCGCCATTACTGCATTGGATGGAATAATGAAAGTTCCAGAAACAGCTCCGAAGTCACACCATCTGAATGTTTCAGAAGCCATTAGATGACACACAGCGGCTTAAGCAGTAAGTCATGTGAGATTTGTGTTTGCTTCCCCTTGAAGAAAACCAAGGCATAAAGTGTGTGAGGGGTGGGCACAGATCTACCTTCTGAGATGTGAGGCTGGCGGGAGGTGGGGGGGTGGCAGGGAGGGGAGGTGCACAAGGTGTGGTTTTGGGAGTGGTTTCATACAGCAAGGCACAGACAGATGACCCAGCTCTACAGCGTGGAGGACCAGACAATGTTGAGGACAGGAGAGAATGGCATGGCATGCCTCCTCTTAGGCATCCAACTGGGGCTTTCCCTCCACAGTGCCTTGACAATTCAAGGCTGGGAAACCCCAAAGTTGGCAAGGCTGGACACTTGAGGGACAGAGGAGAGAGATGAGGCTAGAGATTTAGCTCTGGAGAAGGTGAGTTGGGACACAGTCGGGCGCCACCAGATGTCCTTTGGGTCTTAGGTGTGGGCTGTTTTCCCAGTGCAGAAGGGAGCTGAGATGGAAGAGGTCACCAGGTGTCCCACAGGTGTCCCACAAGTGTCCCACAGGTGTCCCACAGGTGTCCCACAGGTGGAATAGAAGCAGCATTCTCGGCAACGTCACCTCCTTTGCTGTCTTAAACATCAGCTTAAATGAGATGCCATTTTCAGGCCTAGACTTCACCCACTCAAAGCATCCAGTCCAGTTGCTACTGGTGTGTTTCAAGTGGGTAAAGATCACCCTCATGAATTTTAGAACATTTTCCTCTTCCAAGACCTCTGCACTCCTTCGCCATCACCAATAGCTAAAGTGACTGTGTAGAGCCTCTCCTCGGCAGCTAGCATCCCTTGGTGACAGCTTCATGCCATGCTGTTTCTCCCATCTCCTGGCCTGGACTCCATGTGGCTGTCAACTTTCTCTGATGGAACCGCATCCGTATCCCCTCCTTGCCTGGGGTGAGGGTCAGAGTAGCTGTCTTCAGATGAAGGATCACCAGAAAAAGGGAGAGAAGCCAGGCCACAGTGCTCCAGAGGCCACGGGCTCTGCTGAACATGTCCGGAAAACTGAAGGCCTTTCCAGCTGCTTCCTCCTTGTAATTGCTTTGTGCTTGGAAACCTCCAGGCACATTGACCCTCGGTTCCTCCCAGGAAAGAGGGAAGCTGGGAGGACCCTGTGTCACCGCTCTGTCTTCCCCTCATTTCCTGACCCCTGACTGACTTCCTTCTCCAAGAAGGAAGGGAGCTGCCAGCCATTCTCCATTCCCAGACCCACTGCCCTCTGTGTGTCCAGCCTGAATTCCTCAGAGGAGGAGCCGGAGGGGCATCAGAGGCAAAGCCAGCCTGCCTTCAGAAGACTGAACCCCCTGGAGGCTCCAGGAACACATTCTGGGGTAGAGGGAGGGGGGACAAATGACACTTGAGCATCACACAGTCCCTCTGTCCCTCTCCACCTGCCACCCCGGCCTCAGAAGGCTCACGTGTTTTCATACACTAGTCTTGTTATTTAAAACAAACAAACACTTAATCCCCCCCTTTTTTTTAGGAGGCTGGGCATTTGCACTGCCTCCCCACCTCTACACAAGTTAACCAGCTGGTTTGGGGAGGGAGCAGGCTGTCAGTATTCCATAGGTCTCAGGACCCGCCCCCTGGGGCAGGGAACAGGCAATTCCTTACAGCCCAGGTAGTCCTGGGCTTAATTGAACTCGAACATAGGAAAGGAAGTCTTGGAGTTCTAACTACCCAAAGTCTGGGAAGACTGAGTCCTCCAGAGGTCTGGGAAGGAGTAGCCCAGTACAAGACTCCTTGAAGGAGCCAAATGCAGCTTTCTCCTCCTCTTCTCAGTATTCCTCCCCCTCTTCTTTATTCTTCCTGTATCCCTAGGGGAAGGGCACGAATTGGCCCTGTAGTCCGAGGACCCAAGCTTTGATTCCATCCCTAAGCTGTGTGACCTCTCTGGTCAAACTTATTTTAGCATCTGTGAAACAAAGCTTAGAGCATCTACCTTGGCAATCACAAGATGAAAGAAAGAGGTGGTTGCAGAACACGGGCACATCTTCTTATGGTTCCCTACCCAACCAGGAACAAAAACCTGACGCACGGTCCCCCAAGACCAGAGCACAGGAAAAACTGGCCACCAGCAAGGTCTTCCCCATCTGATGAAAGCTCAGGGGAAGGTGACTAGAGTGGAGGGCAGGCCAGGAGTCTGCCAAGGGCCCTGGGTGAGAAGAGAGGCCTTAAGATCATTAAAACCAGAGTTTGGCCCCATGTGGAGAGACAACCTCACAACACAGGCTTCAAAGGTAGTGGAAGTCCCAGATGTTTGTGCCCGTTTGTGCCCTGACTCTGCATGTAGCGTCTAAGTCCCCCTGAAAGAGCAACCGTGGCTCTGGGCATCGCCAGGCCCATTGCCTTCTAGAAACAGACACCCTGCTTCTCCCCAAAATGTCTCCATGTTCGCTATCCTCATTCCTAAGGGCTTTAAAGCGCTAGGGGGACGGAGCAACCTCTCTGTAGGGAAGGGAAGAGCTGGGCCTTCAGAATGGAGCCCTGAGCACAGGGTGTGGGATGGAGGGGTAAGGGAATGCAGAAGGACCCTGCAGTTGAAGGCCCTGGCTGGAAGCTGCATCTCCTCTTTGCTTGTTGGCGGTCTGAAGGAGTACCCCATCTAGTGCGCGTGTGGGTGGGGGGATGATTGCCAACCTCAATTTCCTGTAGAGCCAGTTACACAGAGGGAATCTTCTAGAGAGAGCAGAGTTGGACTCAAAAAAACTGTGATCTACAAATCTCGCCACTCGTGGAATCCTCCTGCCCCACTGGTCACCTTTACTTGCAAGCAAAGCCCCAAGTACCATCTCCCCTGGGAAGGCTTCCAGGAATGTCCCCAGAGGAAAGAGTTCACTGGTGTGGCGCCTGTCTCCCTAGCCATCTTTGTCCGAGTTCCTCAGGGTCAAAGGTTTTAGCTCCGTTGTCCCTCAGCTTTCCTCTGGTTACTGGATTTTGCTAGATATGGGAACCCACAGCTCCGGGGCATCCTGGCTCGCTCTCAGAGATTCAGAATCGCTTTTTGCACCATGTGCGCCACGCAGGCCATTTACCGAGAAAAGTGAAGGGATAATTTTCTGACCTTAATATGCAAGCTGAGATTTTCTCAGCAGTTAATGATCAAAGCGCTGCCCCTGCCTCCTTAGCCCCAAGACGGGGAGGCCGCCAGGCTTAGTAAATGGCTTTAGACATCATCTCAGCCTGGACCTCCGTAATTAAATTTTACATGTTAATCTGAACGGAGTCGTTTTGAAGGGCTTCTTGTCAGCCCAGCAGGGCTAATTTAGTGAAGCCTGGGCCAGCAAACAGAATGGCCACCACCTGCAGGTCAGGCACAGGAAGTCAATTTATGCTAATGAGGTTGCTTGGCCTGCCTGAGAGGCATTGTGGGAACAACACCTGTCCTGTTAATAGGTTGTGATTTTTCTGCCGGGCCAGCCTTGGTGTCCCAGGACCATATGCAGCGCCACCTGCAGGTCTGTCTGGGTTGGTGCAGGCTGACTGATGACGCCCTATTGCACTATCAGACAGATAGGGGTGATCCCCAAATCTTGCCATTCCTGTACCTCTGGCCATATTAACTATGTTGAGAATCCTGTTGGGATATGGCCATCCCTTCTCGCTGCTGAAACTTACTATTGTAGGACTTTCTTTGGTTCCATGATCCTTCCTGAAGCTCTTGGCTTACTGCTGTCAAACCTGGGGGTCACATCCCATGCCCCAAGTCAGGCCCAGCCAATCTGTCCCCATATGTACATTAAAAGAATCAAATTAGTAGTGCAAAGTAGAAAAAGGAGATTTATTCAATGTGGCCACAGTGGGAAGAGAAAACGGATCCAGAAAACCCCTTGAGTTTGCCTTCAGGGTCTCTAAGTGAGACTAAAGTTTAAATAGTGGGGCAAGGCTCTGCACACCACGTACCTGTCTTTGTCTGGACTTCAGTGTTAGAACTGTGTGAAATCTCTTTCCAGTTCTCTCTCTGGCCAATGCCTTTTCCTTCTCCCAGCTTGAGATTCCCAGGGAAATTCCCACATGGGGGGGGGCGTTGGGGACAAGTACATTGTTCAATAGTCTGGAAGCCGGATTGGGATATGTAAGTGTCTCTTTGAATTGTCTCCATTTCTGCCTAGCCCGTCATATTAGTGGCTCTCAGTTAGGGAGAGCAGAACAAATTCTCATTGGTTGAGTACCTTGATGGACTTCTATGTGCAGCTTAGGACTAGGGTCAGCAATCTGGGGGTTCTGAGCTCTGTTCAAATGCTTTCACCTCACCCATCCTCACTGGGAGCAGACTAGCTTTCCAGAAGTCTCTAATGGAAGGCCAAGGAGGGTGACAGGGGCCTGCAGCACCGCAGCAGGGAGGAATAGGTACCCCCCAGAACAAAATGTGCCCTTTGTTGCTATTTAACAAATGGGAAACCAAGACCCAGGGAGCTTAAGGGGAGGAAGTCCAAAGGGAGGAGAGGGATGAGGGATGGCGTGTGATGTGAGAGACTCAGAGATTGCATGGGCTCATGGGACTTCTGTGACAAGTGGAAGGCATGGGTTTGATGCTGTGGTCCCTCCCGCTGTGTGGAAATGACATGTTACAGGCAGCCTGCAGTTCTGAGGCAGATATCGTGCTGTGGAGGCCATGTTGGTGACAGGGAAGTATACTCTTGCTCCCATAGAAAATGTTTATGTCCCCCAAATTTAATGCCTACAAGAATCATCTTAAGGCTGGCATTGTGGCCAAGCTGATAGAGTGCTTGCCTAAAATGCATTTTAGGTAAGCACTTGGGTTTGATGCCCAGCATCATATAAGCTATGCATGATGATGCACATTTGTAATCCCAGCTCTTGGGAGCTGGAGGACCAGTTCAAGGTCGTCTTCATCTACATAGGAAGATCAGGGCATCTTGGGCTACATAAGCCCTGTCTCAGAGTTGTTGGGGAAACTAGTTCATATTCAGAATCCCTGGGTGTGGTAGTTTGGAAGAAAATGGCCCCCAAAGGGGAGTGGCACTATTAGGAGGTATGGTCCTGTTGGAGTAGGTGTGGTCTTGTTGGAAGAAGTGTGTCACTGTGGAGGCAGGATTTGAGGTCTCATATATACTCAGGCCATGCCCAGTGAGATGGACCACTTCCTGTTGCCTTCAAGTCAAGATATAGGACACTCAGCTCCTTCTCCAGCACCATGTCTGCCTGCATGCCACCAGGTCACACCATGATGATAATGGACTAAACCTCTGAAAATGTAAGCCACCCAACTAAATGTTTTTTTTCTTTTATAAGAGTTGCCATGTCTCTTCGCAACAATAGAAACCCTAATTAAGACCCAGGCTTTAGGTGTAGAGTCTGAGGAATCTTGGGGATCGGAGTATATATAGCCAGGCAGGTTGGTACTGATCCTCAGATGGCCTGGATGTGGGTGGCACAAGGAACTTCCTTAGAGGAAATGTCCTCATAAAAATAAAGCATCCAGAGACTTTATTGAGTTTTTCATTATAAAGAATGCCTAGTGGATGAGACATTCTGTCTTCCAAAACACTGGGATATCAACACACACTGGGAAACACAACAGGACAAAACAATTGCCAAAAAGAAGGCTCTTACAGAGAATAGGAAATCGGATCCTGCTCTGTGAGGCCCTGATACCAGTGTATTTCCCCACGCAACCCAAATAGACAGGCAGTGCTACCCAACTTGGGAAGTTTAGGGCAGGAAGGGGCCAGCCACTGTGTAATAGGGATTAACCTGGCAGGTTGCAAGTGAACTCACCTTCTAGACCAGAATAGGAAGAAAAGCTTGCTAAGGACATCATAAGGGGACAGCTGACTGGAGTCACTAGTATAGTCTGCAGTAGAGAAAGATGGTTTATGGGTGTCCTCTTGGTTAGGGTGTTTGTTTAGGCACAGTTTTCTGGCATGCAAATTCACAGCATGCAGAGAAGAACGGCTGGCCAGCGCACAGTTCTGAGAGGACAATGTTAGCTGCTGTGCATGTCTCTTCCAGTCCCTGTCCTTAGCTTTTACTTGAAAAAAAAATGCAGTGTTGAATCTGGGTGTGGTGGCATGGGCCTGTAGTGCCAGCACACAGGAGGCTGAAGCTGGAGGATTGCAAGCTGGAGGCCAGCCTCAGCTACGTAGCAAGATTTTAAGCTGGAGGCCAGCCTCGGCTACATAGCAAGATTCTGCCCCAGTTCCCTCTGTCTTGTTGAAACTTTGTCTCCTTGTGCCCTTGCCTGTCTTGCTGGCTTCTTACAGAACACGGGCGATGCTGGGGAAACTGCCAGAAAGTGGGTGCAGGTGCGGACTCAGCTGAGGCATTTGTCAGATCCTGTGGCAAGGGAGGGAAGGATTTTGCCCGTGAAACCACGTAGAGCTTTTAACCATCTTGGCCCCAGACAAAGAAGATATTCCGAAGAGACACTGTGCCCTGGCCCCCCCCTTGGGCTATCAGAGCATTGAAACGATGGACCCCAAGGAATTAGATCATTGCTGGAGGAAGGAGAAGGCTGAAGGCTGGTGCGGCAGGAGGGGAGGCTGCTCTCCCAGGAAGAGATCTCACACAGTCTGACAACTAGCCTGGACTGCCTTGCAGGACAGACTGGAGCTGAGAGGATGCACAGAGGATGCATAGCGGTATGCACAGGACCACACCTTGACCAGGACTGCTTAGTCATGTATGCCTCTTGTCCTCTATTTAAACCTAAACCACATGTCAGGGCCGCCCCCGCCCAGAAGGACTTGGGGGAGTGGCCACTGGACCGCTCTGTCCTTCTCCCCAAGTGGCAACATGGAATAAACCTCCCTTTTTTTTTTAAGTTGTAAAACTGATTGGCCCATTAGCTCAGTCTTCTTATTAGCTCCTGTAGCTTATATTAACCCATTATTCTTATCTATGRTAGCCACACAGRTCAGTACCTTTCTCAGCCAGGCAGGTCACATGTTGCCTCTTCCGTGGTCTGGGCTGGACTGCGAGGAATGGGCTTCCT